>JAZKJV010000284.1:204404-282867 GCA_037367405.1 Ottelia alismoides | reverse complement strand
TATAGGTGGATCTCTCAACTGGTGGTTGGAGTCCACGTATTGAGTCCGAGATCCGAATACGCGGAAACTGGGACCATGTTCTCTTCCGTTATACAGTGCGGATATGGATATAATATGGGTTTCTAGGGCTCATCCCATGAGAGAGACAACTTGGCTACATTTGCCTTTTTTTTATTATTTTCTAAGGTATTCTCTGAAAGCATATACGGGGAATTTAGATCACTATATGACATCATATTGTGATTCAATTTTAATATAATTCGAGACTCCTATCTCATCCATCAAAGACAAACAAATTTTAACGCGGTCTCAGAATTGTTGAAATCCACTCATTCTACATGAGTTGGGAATGTCCAATTCACACGAAATTTAAAATGAGAATATGGTGCCATATAGTAAACTAAATCCCCCATGTATTTTCAGAAAATACCTTAAGAAATTAAAAATTAGTGCAGAGGTAGTCAAGTTGGCTCCTCTAAGGGGTTACCCCATTATAGATTTTACGCCACGACCCTTATAAACTTTGTCAATTACATAACAACTCATGTATTCTTTATGTTTACCCCACAATCCTCGTAAACTTACTTTGTCTTACGCCACTACGCATCAAGAGTTAACAACAGGGGTCGTGGTGTAAGTGTTAGAATGTTTGCAGGGGTTCTGGGTGAATATGAATACCCCAAAGTTTATAGGGGTCACATGCAAAATATATTCATTTGATAGGTTTTTGTGATTTTAATATATATATATATATATATGATTTTTTGGACATGTGATAAAAAATAAACACAAGTTTTTAAAAAACAATTCAGAAGTATTTTGATTTTTAATGAATTTTTAGGTATATTTTTCAAATTTTAGGATTTTTGATATTCGAAAATTTACAATAGGTAATAATTTTGAAGATGGAAATTATCCTAAGTGCTAAGTGACTTTAAGATAGGTGAATCATGAACAAGAATTTACCCTAATTGGTTCTAGGATAGGTGAATCATGTGTTCTTTTCTTAAGTGAAAACATTATAAAAATGTGTCCAATAAGAAATACTCTGTCAAATTTGATAATTCACTTTAAATCTAAATCATAAATTCTTGGCGTGAAATTATAATTGTAATTAATAAGTAATCTAAATACCTTCAATTTGGCCAAGTTTTAGATTATAATTTGGAAAATAGTTTTTGAAAATTAAATGAATTAATCCTACCAAGCACCTTAAAATAATCATTAAAGATAAAAACATCAAGCATAGAATCAACATTAAATTGCAATGCAATGGGATATACAAGCCCCTAAAAAATTCAAAGCAAAATGATGAGTTTAAGATTCTAAAATACATTCTAAAAGATGATTGGTCTGAAACGCAAATAAAATTAAAGGTTTAAATTACATTTAGGCCCTTAGGAGGATCTAAATGCAATGTCTAGAAACAGACTAGACGTTTAGAGGGATTCCTTGATACGGTCTTCTTTGAATCACTGGAAGTCTTTGGGACCTCTGTGCAAAATTTAGACAAGTTCTCTAATCATGATTAATATTGTATTAGCAACAATTTTGATATGAACTGTTAGATTAAACACGCTTCAACAATAGTGCTCGCCTTCCCCGATTGGATGTTGTAGTGGAGATTGGTTCAGGAGCAAATCTTAGACGAGTTGCGTTGAGCTCCACTTGCCAATTACAGTTGATATAGACCTTGGATCGATGTGGAAGTGATGTTTGGAGCTTGGGCTATAACTGGTAGATGCTCACACGTCTTCTGTGTAAATAGATGTTATTTGATCTCTGACCAATCAAAATAAGTTCCTAAATGGGTGCTAATTTCTTCGCAAAGTGCCTTCAAATATTGAAAAACTCAGCAACACTACATCACACTAGAAATCATTGTAAATTTTGAAGAGATCGAGGTACTTGGGACGATCCTTAATTCTACGTTAGTTGGGTTAATCTCGACTCCCTGTGTTTAGGCTCTGCTCACCTCAAAGGGATCTCTAATTAGCTGGCGAAAGTCCAGGGAATCTACGATGAAGAGAGCATGAAATTAGTTTAGAAAAAAGACATATAGTAAAAAGTTTTACCTGTTTATTGAAGGAACACTGGGCGATGTGCATGTGAATGGAGTTACTCAAGCTTCGATAATGGCTCGATGCAAGGTCATTTGAGGGAGGTTGTTCTGAGTTCATTGGAGCTTAAATTAGGTCGAATCAACATCAGATTAACACATGAGTGATCCCTCTTACTCACTTATTTCTTAGAAGTACTTGATACATCTTGTTGCCAATAATAACATTAGTCTGGTTTAAGGATTTTGAAGTGCCAAGAATGGAGCGATGGACAAGTTTTGGAGTAGAAATATTAAGTTTGTAGGTGAAGGGGTAGAAGTTAGGGTTTGTGCGTCATAAAGGGAGACAAAGTAAGCTGGACGGAGTGGCTAGGCGGTTTGTAGGTTGATCGGAGGGTTTAGAAGAAATGAGGGGAAATAGGTAGATGGTGATGGGATTGTTTGGGGAGCAGCTTGAGCGCAAGAGAGACGATGAACTCATCGCCACCTCAAAATTCGAAAATAGAGAATATTTTTAAATCAAAGAAAAAAAATAAAATATCATTGAAATAAAAAAGTGCATGATATTTTTTAACTTTTTATGCTCTATACTTTTATAGAAGGAAGATTTTTTGAAAATCACCCTTTTAAGAGAATTTTCTATTTTTAATAGGTATAAAAAAATTATAATATGATAATATTTATTTTATTTCTCACTTTCTTCTAATGACATGTGCAGGAAGTATTTTATTATGTGTATACTTTTATTTTTGTATAATATTGTATTCTCAATGATTTTTGGTTTTATTATATTTACATGGCATAGATTGTCTTCTTTTATTTTTAGATAATATACCTATGAACACGTCGTTGTTTTTTCTCATTTATTTTTATTTTGAAGTGTTTTTTTTATATTTTTTTATATTTTTAAGTGAAATTACATGATGAAAATGTGATTCATTCACGTAAAGAACCTCAATTGAGCTTTAAACACATGCATTAGCATTTAATTTCATATTTTTATATCAATTTCATGTACAGTACTTCTGTTGCATAATTTGCACAAAAGTTGCATAAAAATCATAAAAAAATCCCCAAAAAGAGGAAGGATTGCCTAGTTCAGACTAATAAAAGAATAAGAAATGAATGGGTTGCAGGAACATTTATTTTTGCCTAACCCAAGAGACGGGTGTGGCACGAGCAATCGACAAATAAAGAGGAGAAAATCAAAGAAAATCCTAAAAATATTGAGAATACTTGTATATATTTACATGCACACACTTTGTGATCTTAACTATTTTTAATAAATTCACTAAATGTATGAAAATAATAAAAAATTCACCAGTTGCATGCAAAATATAAAAATTTAGGGATTTTTACCAGACAGACCTTATAAACTTTGCCAATTACCTCTGACCCCAGTAAACTTGCCAACTCTTACCCCATGAACCCTACAGTTTAATCTATTTGAAGCTCGTAAGGGTTCTTGAGGTAATTAATAGGGTCGATGCGGTAATTACGTTGTGCAAAAGGTCATAGAGGTGATTGGCAAAGTTTATAGGGTCTATCAGGTAAAAATCTCAAAAATTTACTAACCCAAGTATATGGTAAATAAATCAAAACACTAGTTCAGAATCTATCAGAGTTCAAACATTCATATCTCACTCATACATATTCTTATGGTACTCTACGCACTTTTAAAATATCGTGCATTCAACTACCACAAGATTAGTTTCAAAAAAATTAGAGTTCAAATGTGAAACTTGAGTTTTATAGTCCAATTATACATTCCTTCTTGTTATATCATGTATAAAACTTCATCTTTTTCATTTCTTTTCTTTTGGTTTTTACTTCTTTGTTTTGTGACATAGCTAAATACAAAATAAACAAAATCCAAAAAATCATGAAATCATTAACACCAAGAATTTCCACATATATATTGTCTATATGTATTTTATTTTATGATTTTCTTCATTACTAAAAAAATCAAAAAAGGATTAATATGTAATTATATTAGATATATATTAAAATATTATTAATGTATATTATTATGGAAAATCGAAGAAAAAAATACAAAATCTAAAAAATAGGCATTTATACATATAAATGCCTTCAAAAAGACTTATTTATATGTGGATTACCTCTTTTAATTTCGAGCTTTTCATGAAAATTGTAGATCTCGTTAAGATTTATAAACTTCATGCCAAGCACTTTTTGAATGTGACTATATTTTTCTTTTCGTGATTTATATGTTATTGTCACATTGTGGGTCGACCCTAAGTCAATTCACCACACTGTGTTTACTCTTTGGATCACACTATTTCACCAAGCCCATCACTAGATCAATTGTTGTCCTTGGTCAACAACCCTTGACCTGGTCTCCTTCGCTCCATGGTACTATATAGTTGGTTAACCTAAGATGCCATGTTAGCTAGACCAAGCCAACCTCATTCTACTTAGTCTTCTACCACCCACTTGTGTGAATCAACCACCTTGAACAATCTGTAACCTTGATACCACCTCATATGTCGCATGACCGAGCAACAACCCTCTACCACTCATGCTCCTTGCACTTGTAACCTCAGCCACTACAACTACCATTATGTACTCCTCATCGACCATGTTCCCTTATCACTTGTACACGCTAACTACCTCCCAGATTCCATGGTATAAAACTTTCTTGGAGCCTTTGCGAGCATCTCCACACTCCATCTCTTGCTCCTACTCTCCAACACCAATCTTTATCTTCGATGAAGAGGGAGCAGAGTGCCTTTGAGGTGAAAAAGGAAGAGGCGCCAACCATGGTGTGATCCATACAATAATCCTCCATATACAACTTCTTGTGAAGCTGTTGATCTTCCTTGCTTAGCTTTGTCAGCAGTTAAGGCGATAATAGGCGGTGGAGATTGAGCCATCACGAACACTAGGTGAGTGTCGTTCTCTACACCAAGTACTTCCAACTTCTAGGTACCCACTCTCTTCATTCCACTTGTTTCCTATTCTCATTTGTTCTGCTTCGTATGTTCGTCCCTCCATTTTCTTCTCACGTATTATTGTCCTCCTTCTTTTTACTTTGTGTGTATCAGTGACCTATCGATGCAAACCACCTCATCCTTCTCCCTCCATTCTCATTTCTTCTATCTCACACACCCTCACCACCTCCGTTCACACATAGTGGCCATAGTTGCTCTTCGTCTCTCCTACCCGAAGAGCATCTACCCCCATCTTAAATTTCCTCAAATCAGATATAATCTCTAAATAATCCATAAGCTGAACCAAATGCTCAAGAAGATCATCTTGGCTTGTAGGTTTGCGCTAGAGCCTGATCATCTGAGGCTTCTTCAGAGAGGAGTAATACGACAAAGAGGTCCTCCATTGGAGCAACATGACTCCAACACTTGCTAACAACAGATGAAGAAGGGAAGAAAAGGAATCCACATGCATCTTTGGATTGTACGGATGCTCTCATCGTAATCGTAGGCTCATGTATTGAAATGAGGATCGGTTTATTAAGTTAATAAGCTAGCCTAGCAATTGTTGCGTGACCAACCTCCAATTTCGATAATAATTAATCCACAATAAGATTAAGTGATAATGTGTACGAGTCAAAATTTATTATAACTCTACATAAATAATGTGTATAGGTCTATAGGCGTAAGTATGTAGAGTGTCGAACACTGGAGGTAAAATAGAGCGTATTGATTTTTTTAATTATTTTCAATTAATAATAATAATAACTTTTTCTTTTCAATTTTACTTATTTTGCGAGTTTTTAATTATATTTAATTTTTATACATTTTAATTATTTTATTTTTTAGTTTTAATTTTTTAATATATATATATTTCAATTTTCAATTTCTATTTTTTTTAAAATAAGATAATTAATTATATATAATAATATATCTATTATAGATTATATAAGTAATATATAATATATATATATAATATAGCTTTATTATCATAAATAAGTCAAAATAAAATAAATAAATGGTTTTGTATTTTTTATATATTTTTCTCTGTTTTTGGTATTTTTTGTATTTTTG
Organism: Ottelia alismoides; assembly: GCA_037367405.1. Taxonomy (NCBI): domain Eukaryota; kingdom Viridiplantae; phylum Streptophyta; class Magnoliopsida; order Alismatales; family Hydrocharitaceae; genus Ottelia; species Ottelia alismoides. The sequence continues at coordinate 276,786 of JAZKJV010000284.1, read as the reverse complement.
TATTTTTTTTAATTTTTATGGATTTTTAAGATAATAAAATGCATAAAATAGTGAACATGATAAATCTATAACTTTATTTTGGTTTAATAAATATAAATAAATCAAAAATAAATGAAAAACATTTTTAATAGGGATTTTATCACTTGTGCCCCTCCGAGATCTCGCAATATCATTTATACCCCTATCTTTTTGGTAATATCAGTTGTGCCCCCTCATTTCTTGCTATTTTATCACTTGTGCCCCTCAGGTTAGTGACCGTCCATCTACTGTGCAAACAGACGTTAACTTTGAGGCCATAAGCGGTATTAATTTAAAAAAAGGTTACGGGGTCATTTTACCCTCTTCCTCATCATCTTCTTCTTCCTCCTCTTCCCCCATCCTCTTCTTCCTCCTCTAACCTCCTCCTCCTCCCTCTCCGCCTGAAACTCCTCCCAGCCCGCACCTCCTCCCAGCCTCCGCTCCGAGCTCCCCGCACCTCCTCCCAGCTACGCCTCGAGCTCCCCGCACCTCCTCCCAGCCCGCTGCCCCCGCCCCTGCCCCGCACCGCCCAGCTCCGCCTCGTCCCCCTCCCCCCGCACGCGCTGCCCAGCTCCGCCCCATCCACCGCTACCTCCCCCGCACGCGGTTCCCCTGCCCCGCACCTGCTCCCCCCTCCCCCGCACGCAGTTCCCCTGCCCTGCACCCTGCTCCCCCCCCCCCCTTCCCCGCACCGCCCGCCCCTCCCCCTCCCCCCGCAAGCGTCGCCCCTACTCCCCCTCCACCCCCCCTCACACCTGCTCCCCCTCCCCCCTTCCCCGCGTACGCACCGCCCCCTCCCCCGCAGGGCGCCGCCCCTACTCCCCCTCCCCCATGCCTCGCACCTGCTCCCCCTCCCCCCTTCCCCCGCGCACGCACCGCCCCCTCCCCCGCAGGCGCCGCCCCTACTCCCCCTCCCCCATGCCTCGCACCTTCTCCCCCTCCCCCCCTTCCCCGCGCACGCACCGCCCCCCCCCCTTCCCCGCACCGGCTCCCCCTCCCCCGCCACGCGCCGCCCTGCGCCCCCTCCCCCTCCCCCTCCCTTCCCCGCACACCGGCTCCCCCTCCCCCGCACGCACGCCGCCCCTGCTCCCCCTCCCCCTGCCCTGCACCTGCTCCCCCTCCCCGCACGCGCCCCCCTGCTCCCCCCTTCCCGCACCACCCCCTCCCCCTCCCCCGCACGCGTCGCCCTCGGCCCCCGCCGCCCGCGCTCCTCCCGCAACCACGCACCTCCCCCGACCTCGCCTGCTCACGCTCCGCTCCAGCCCCGCACCTCCTCCGCAGCCTCGCACCTCCTCCCAAACCCTCCTCCTCATTTGATTTTATTTTGACCATAATACCCCTCTTAATCACACCATGGTTTGAGTAAACTATGGTTATTTTAATTTTTTGCCGGTCAGTCTGACGGAAGGGCACAACTGATGACGGAGCAAGAAGTGAGGGTCACAACTGATATTACCAAAAAGATAGGGGCATAACTGATATTGCGAGATCTCAGAGGGGCACAAGTGATAAAATCCCTTTTTAATATATAGTATGCGTAATAAAGAAAATTCACAAATAGAAAGAAGTGTTTTTCAATTTTTTATATCTTTTTGCTAATTTTATAAAATTTTTAGGTTTTTATAATTTTTAGGTCTTATATTTCTATTTTTAGTAATTTTTGAATATGTTATAGAATATCTAATAATATAGATAATATATTTATTGGATTTTTTACAGGAATTTTCTAATTTTTATGGGTTTATATATGCTAAACAAAAAATATATGCATGTTTTTGTATTTTAAAAATATGAAAATTAAGTTAAATGCCTAATAAAAATTATGCAATGTCAAATATTGTTCCAAGCGTCTATCCTAATTTTCCTATAGTTTTTGTCATAAAGAAATATTTAATATGAACAATATTTTCAAAAATAAAATATACAACTCACACGGACATATTTGCAATTTATAAGAACTAATACTTCACTGAAGAACAAGTCCAAAGAGTTAATGATACAAAATGCAAAATTTACAGCCACCTCGCATGGCATTGCACGTGAAGTGGAAGGACCTAAATGTAATTTCAGGGAAGCTTAAGGGTCCAGTTGCAATTTATACTAAAATTATTACATGTTATGTTCAATTTACAAGACTAAACAATAATATAAAAGGATGCAGGGGTTGTGTACAATATACCCAGGGACAACATGAGGCGGGTGGGCGTCGTTGATGAACGGCTCTGGTTGTGTCATGTAGTTCCCACTTAAGATCGGGCGGTCGGAGGTGCATACCACTTCGACTTAAATAAATAGCCTAGATTGGATCTGGGTCGCACCTTTCATTCGATGTCTACAGAGGGGTCACAAAGAACAAGGAAGAATAATTTCTTCCATGAATTTTGATCTTCGATTGCTCCTTGCTATGACATCCTTCGATGCTCCATTCGAGCTATCTACCTTCATGGGACCACTCCGTAGCTACAGGAGATGTCCAATAGGTCTAGGTCTCGTTGGAGTAGGTTTGGAAGGGTCTTCTTGCTCCAGCGATCTGGAAGCCAAAACACAAGTCGATTCGAGCTCCATGTGATCCTTCAGAGACTCTCACTTGCACAAAAAACTTAAAGGGCTCGAGAGCTATGCTCTCAACTAGGAGTGAAGCTAAAAACATAAGGAAATGGAAGGGCAGCGAGCCTCCGACGAAGTGACGGAGTTGAGATTCAATTCGCCAATCTAAGCATAAGATCAGGTTGAGCAAATGGGGGATTCAAGTGGAGAAGACGGTGAGGAAGTTGATGAGATGATTGGAAGAGTCAGAGATAGTGTGGTTCACAGTGAGATAGTCACCATAGCAAAAGGTCCGATGAACTATAATCTTAGAATTTAGAGATTTTTACCCAGCAGACCCTATAAACATTTTAAATTGCCTCTACGACCTTTTGCATAACATAATTACCTCATCGACCCTGTAAATTACCTCAAGAACCCCACAGGCTTAATACATATTACCCGTAGGGTTCATGGGGTAAGATTTGGCAAGTTTAGGGGGTCGAGGGGGGAATTAGGTTGTTTCAAAGGTCGTGGAGGTGATTGACAAAGTTTATAGGGTCTACCGGGTAAAAATACCTAGAATTTAACACTAATTTAAACTAGAGATTTTTACCTGACAGACCCTATAAACTTTGTCAATTACCTCCACGACCTTTGAAAAAACCTAATTCCCCCCTCGACCCCCTAAACTTGCCAACTCTTACCCCATGAACCCTCCGGTTATTCTGTTTGAAGCCCATGGGGGTTCTTGGGGTAATTTACAGGGTCGATGAGGTAATTACGTTGTTTAAAAGGTCGTAGAGGTAATTTAAAAAGTTTATAGGGCCTGTCGGGTAAAAATCCTTTTAAACCAAATGACATGAAATAAAAGGCGTGGTTAACCTAGAAATGAAAAAGTGGATTAAACTACGCTAACCTAATAGCTCAAACTTGGATGGAACCAAGGAGTAGAATACCTCGTTGGAGTCGAAGCTCGGTGATGGTGGATCGAGCTCTGACACCATTATCCACATCACAAATCAGAGGGACAACCTTCCTATCACTAAGGGCACGCTCTAGGTTGATTAGTGGGGTTACAGGTGGCCAAGAGAGGATCAAAGTGAGATAGGAAGAAGAAGGGATTTATTTATAGTAATGGTGGTTGCGTGACTTGGGAGAGCGATTGTGTGCGAGGTGAAGGTGGTTTGTGAGACCTACATGCATGGTGAGATGGAGGAAGATGGGAGGAGCAGAAATGATGAAGGTCTTGAGAGTAAAAGATTTAAGGGAGAAGCGTGAAAAATTGGCGAAGATGGGCAGTTCAAGGTTCTGACAGAGAACATGCTAGGTGGTCACGTGGAGGAGGTGTTGACCGAGGGGGTCAACATTCCCTGCACGTCCATTAGGCCACATAGGATAGAATAAGACAAAACAGAAATATAAATATGTATAAATTAAATAAAAATTGTCAATGATTTATTAAATAAAACATAGAACATGAAATATATTTATTATTTTATAAACTATTTTATGGTGAGTTTTATTTATGTTTATAACATTATTTATTAGGTGTTAATTTTTACATGTACATATATGGTATCCTATTTTTTGTATCTTTTATTTTTATTTTGTACTTTCTATACATAATATTATATTTATATTAATATACTATTATTAAATACATATTATATATTTTTATGGTACTTTTATGATTTTGTTTATATGTATAAATTATTATGTATATGTACATTATAGGTATAATATACATATGTATTTAAGTATACTAATTATTTTAAATGTATTTTAAATGTTTTTATTTGTACTTATATTTTTAACATGTATTGTATAATATATAAATATATATATTAATTAAAAAATAAAAGTATAGTAAAAATATAGAGAATAAAATAATCAGTTATTTTTACAGATGTCCCAATACAATAGTATCCCAAAAGGCTGACTTTTTTTTATCTTATATCTATTTTCAATGAAATCAACTTCATTAGATATATAATTTAATTTTAAATACAATGGAAGTGAGTTTGGTTCAATTTGAGTTTATATAGAGTAGATATTGATCAATGAAGTTCGGTTTGTGGCTTTTTCATCTGTGTGTACCACGTGCACTATGCATGATTCTTATTGGCTATTGTTTTTATAATTTTATATACATTACTATGTACAAGTTTTGTATAGAAAACTTTATTGTTTGAGGTGTGTATATTGAACAACAAAATAGTGTATTAATGAGTTATATATTTGCAGTATATTGTACATGAAAGAATTAAGATTTTTGTGGATTTTATACAATATTTGTCCCTTATCTCCCCCTACTTTATTCTTAATTGACTTAATCAATATTGACTTGGTCTCGAGTATTAGGGTCAGTCAGTATCTTTGATACTTCTGAAGATCACAAATTTACCCTATTTAATTGTGTCAAATTGTTGTAGTCGAGCAATTAAGAATTGATCAAAATCATTTAATTGATTAATTAATTAAATGCAAAAGATGTCAAATTTACTTTAGGTAGGCAAGACTAAGGTTGATCACAAGGAGGAAACTGTCTCATTAAGCTAATTTTCAGATCGTTTAGAGACTAGGTTTTCGAGGATGATTTTTTAGATTTTTATGAAGTTAAATGTGAACGTAAATGTGTCTCATTTCAGGGGTTAGAATGCAAATTTTAAATCAAATGATGTTCAAAAACCTAAAACTTGACCAGAAAGTTAATGCATGCAAAATTAAGCTATTTTAAATTTCTCATATTTTTTTGATGCAAAATGAATTTATTGTGAATTAATAATGCACAATTAGTGATCGAGAGTAAACTAATTCTAATGAATAGAAAAACTTAATATTTCCAGAAGATACAATTTTCCTAGATTTATCTAACTAATATGTATCTAGGAAAATTTTTAAATCCTAAAAATATTAATTTACAAGTAACTAAAATCATATGACTCAATAAACCAATTTATTATTCAAGGAAGAATATGCATGTAAATGATGTGATTTTTGGTCACATGATTGAGAGCAAATTGTAACTTCCCGAGCTTAGGTCCTCGATCCGTTATCGAGGAAAACTGGCCCTGACAACTTATTGGGTACGAGCCCAAATGGATTCGTTGACAACCACCCAAAATGCTTAAGCCCAAGTTGTCAAAAAGCAATCCCTTCACTTATAAACCACACCCACACTTCATGAATTTTTAGATGTGGCACTATGTTTGGGGGTATGGGTTTTACAACTTCCCCCACTTATATTCACAACGTCCTCGTTGCGACGTGGCCCATCACTTATTCTCAGTGACAGTGGCGGTTGCACGCTCTGGGTAGCCATTTCCTCCTATCTCTTTATAGGGGTGGCTCCACCTCTCGGGTAGCCCTTTCCACTATCAGAGGAAACCTGCTCTGATACCATTTGTAACATCCCGAGCTTAAGTCCCCAGTCCGTTATCGAGGAAAACCGACCCTGACAACTTATTGGGTACGTGCCCAAATGGATCCGTTGACAACCACCCAAAATGCTTAAGCCCAAGTTGTCAAGTAGTAATCCCCTTCACTTATAAACCACACCCATATTTCGTGAGTTTTTAGATGTGGCACTATGTTTGGGGGTATGGTTGTTACACAAATAGTTATACTTAATGCGATTTTTGGTGAATTTTGTAACAAATGAATAATTTAATACGAATTAAATAAGCTCAGATGGGCAAATTACACAGTTATTACACCAAAGTAATTTTAATAATTTAGCCAAGGCCCCAAAAAATATAAATAACCACATGCTAGAGAATTAATTGAATAACATAGTGCAATTTTGTAAGTAAAATGCAATGAGAAATGAGGGTTCAAAGATATGCATTGACTCACGGGATCTACATGCAATTACAGAAATAAATAAACATAAATCAAATGGAAAAAAGATGAATGGAATTAACAAAACATGGAGGGGGTTCTTCGCAATTAATCTAGGAGGGCATGTGATGCGCACGTGCAGGCGGGGACATTAACGTGATTATTTGAACACAGAAGGGGCGAAGCGCAATATTCCCTCACTGCACGTAATGGGTACTTGATCGGTTAGGCTCGATGGTGTTTAGGTTGTCAAGCCTCGATGTGTTGTGCTGGTATAGTCGTGCTTGTCTCGAAGCAGCCGGGTTATACCTAGGCTCGAAATGAGGCTGGGCTGAATGGGGATGCATCACACGTAATGGCCTATGAACCGCTCGATGGCGATCAGTCGGTGGCTGAAGCTTTGTCTTTGTTGAGTGGATGGGGCGAAGGAGATAGACACCTCTTGATGTAGTGATTGAGGCCTCTCTATTTGCTGTTGGAGGAGTAATGAGGAGGGTCTTTGAAGCTCAAGCTCGCAATGATGGTAATGTAGGCGGTCATAGCTTCAGCCGACACATAGCCTATCCACAAAGGATAAGTGATGGAGGCTGCTAAGCCAAGGCACACAAGAGTTGTTCCTGGTCGACGTATCTTATCATTTCTTGGTGATGAACGAGCCCTTTGATGGGTATCATTGATTCTAGAGCAATCGATGCTAATAAACCTAGACTTGCAACTGGAAGACAATGTACAAGTACAAGGAAAGGGGAAATGGGTGGTGTATGGAGATTCGATGATGGCAAAGAAGATGGTGGGGATGTGGGTCGTTGATCAGAGTAGATGCTAAGATTTGGATGAAATCGAAAGATGAAGAAGAATTGGGAAAGGATATTTGGTACAGAGAAAATAAGGATAGAAGAGGAAGAAATCAAAAGAAGAAGAAGAAGGAGAATAGTTCTACCTAATGTTACACTTGGAGGTGAGAGAGCAGCAAAGGCACATCACTTGTCGTCGCCTCAAGAAGCTCAGGTGTGGAACCGCGGAGCTCAATGAGAGCTTTCTGAAGCTCTGCAACAAGGTGCACAGTCTCACCTTAGATCTTGCCGGGAATGGAGGGGGTATGTTTGTCATCTCTCTCAAGAAAATCCCTCTCGCTATCACCGGAGGGCCTTCGAGTCGTGTTCTCTCTAGTGGCGGATGATGATGGCAAGTGGAGCTCATGGCGGTTTTGAGGGGCTCAATCAGGGTTTATGGGATTGGTAGAGATGAGGGTCGATATGGAGAGAGAGTGGGAGCGGCGACTAGGAAAGAAGGAGCGAGAGCAAGGGAGGAGGAAGATGAGGTGAGGGGCGACTTGACCGAGTTGGGGCAGTGAAGGTGGATTCGGCTGCAAATTCAGGAAGAGGAAAAAATGTCCTCGGTCATTCTATCAGTCGAGGAAGTGTCACGTGGAAAATAAAAAAATCAAAAATAAAAGTAAAAAAAGAAAAAAGTAGGAAATAATATTGGCACTTGGATGAAGGGGTACCTCATCTAATGGTTGAAAGTAAGTGCGGTTAAGAGAGGATAAATGGGGGAACATGGTGGCCCCAGGAGCTGCCACGCGTTGCCCCCACAAAAATTTAGAAATGAAAAACAATGAGAATTCAAAATAAAATAGTAAATAGACTCAAATTGAAAAAAATTTCTTCATAAAGTTATTCGTCTGGAGGAGATCTCCAACGTCGTGAAGGAACAAAATCAAAAGATGTCATATGTACAAAGTGGTATTTTTGGTGGTATCTTATGTACATAGAATAATGTATTTTAATATTTTTACCATTTTTTGTGATTTTTAATAAGGAAAATTCAAAATAAAATTAAAATAGAATATAAAAGAAATATTTACATCTTAATCTATTTTTTTGATATTTAATGATTACGAAAATAAAGAAATAAAATAGGGGAGAATTATTTACAGACTTTATATGCAGACTCAAAATAACTCTTTTTCTTTGATTTTCTGAGTGTTATGAAATTGGAATTTTACACACTTTATCAAAACACAAATCAAAGAAAATAAATGAAAAAGAAATAAATTAAAAAAAAGTTAATTTTGTACATAAAATAATAAGTCAAAGTTAGTCAAAATATACAATATACAATGAGGATCCAAAATGCAAGTTTATCATATGAACTCTGATTCTTTTGAATTGGTCTTGATTTGTAGATAATTGAATGTAGCAATTAGTCGACATCTCGAAGGCTCAAGTGGACAAATTCATGAGCTCATAGTCTCAGTCCTTTACGAGGTTAGAGACTCGACTACTTTGTTAACTATGTTTCTAGGACGAGCATTTTTAACCACTTTACATTATCTTGAAGAATTCTAGTGCAGTAGCCCGCCCCCTCTGACTACGGTCAGGCTAGAAAGTTGAAGCCAGATCATCTCCCCACCTCTTAGGACTAGCTCCTTCTTTTGATTCTCATTGAAAGAGTGCATTTCTGACTTGACTTCCTTCAACTGGTTGGCACACCAATCGTTTTTTGATATAGTTTCTAGTTGGATGATTCAAGTCAAGTCCAAAACTAATTGGATACCAAATATATGGGGATCAAATCACGATCTTAGAATAAGAACAAGAGATCTTTTTCGATCAATCTACTTGCCACTCATTCTTCGAGAATCAGAAAAATCCTTTTCGAGTTTGTATTCTTCATTTGGAATCTAGGTTCTTTAATTCAAAAGTGAGTAGGGGTTCATATGAAATTGTATGTGAGAGATATTTGACTTTGCAGCTTTTTATTTCAAAACTAAGGTTTGGTTTTATTTGGCATATATACATGTTAGTATTTTTCTAATATTTTTCTTTATTAATGTCACTATTATGTACACAATGGAGTTTATTTTATTTTATTTGGAGTTAGTATAAAATAATAAAAATGAGGAAATTTATGTTAGTATACAAGTGATAATGTACACATAATTTCTGGCTTCTTATGTACAAGTGATAATGTACACATAATTTATATTAGTATACAAGTGATAATGTACACATAATGAAAATGAGGAAATTTATGTTAGTGCAATTATGGATGCTTGGATATTATTTACAAATGCATGATGCTAAATATGCAATATTAATGTCTAAATGCAATTAATCACTTGGGAACATAGCTCTATTTTCAGTTTTTAAAGTGATGAGTCACATATTCATCAACTTTATTTTTTCCTTTTCTTTATTCTTTAATTTTGGGTTTAAATACATGATTTTACATGTTAATTACTGTTAGTTGTTAATTTAAGCAAATTAGTAATATTTACAAGTGTTTTTCTATGGATTTATAGCCAAAATGGAAGAATAAAGATAAATGAAGGGCTATTCATCACCTCCCTATACTTACCTCTGCTAGTCCCTAGCAAACACTTATTAGAAGAATACATGATGTAAAAGAAAAATAAAGAAAAGGAAAATAAAGAATTTAGAACGATTATGATTTATAAACTTATTTTCATAAAATCAAAGTTTGGATCAGTTAGAGTTTAGGATTATTAGTTTATCGGAACTTTATTGAGAATAGGATCTAAAACTTAACAACCCTCAAGTTTCATAGTCCTCTATTTAGATAGCCTTAATAGCCATGTCAGAATAAGTCTACTCATATGCATGCCCTTATGACTATGAGTCTCAGTTGTGCAATATATGTGAATTGTAGCTCTTCTCATCAGAAATGGCAAGAAATAGTCTCCCTCAGCAAGGTAACCCTAATCCCTTAATCTAGCTACTCTTTCATCAAGGAGCGGGGTATTTCCTTCTAAGTTCAAGTACAATCGGCTTAAAGAAGAGGAGGTAGATAAGAAGAATGGATTGTGACCAATGTAGTCACATATTCTTTGGAGCTTAACCAGCGTAGCCAAGTCTGTAGTCGCAGAAAACCTTGAGTTTTTTGACTTTGAAGTATAAGCCTTGCTCGCCGAAACATAACTCCGACGGAATGATTTTTGCTTGACTTTTTATGCGTCCATTTTTTGGTCTTTATTTCATACACTTTTTTTATACTATATACAATAGCATTTACATAAGGAAATTTTCTTCTTGAGATAGTAGACTATCTTTTGAAGCTTTATTGCAACCCACAGTCACATATTTTTAGACGTCCATGCCACTAGATCGGGTTGGGGTGCACTGGCCTCCTATTGGGATGACGTATGTTTCCACACGCATACTTCTGAAGCTAAAGAATCCTGCCCTCAGTACCTTATCTGAGTTTAGCTAAGTGCATATTGCTTGTCCAAGTTAGGTCATTGTAATCAAGAGTCATATGTATGCTTTGAAATATTCTACTTAGGCTAATCAAGATGGCATGTGAACATAGTCTAGTGGACTCAAAGAATTATATCTTATCGATTGACCTAAAAAGCCTTAATTCAAGTTCCTATAAGGTTCCTATGAAAATAAGTTGATTAACGTCTAGACAAGCTCCAATCTTCTGATTTTATTTAGACTAGTTCAATTATCAAAATCATTCTGAAAAATGCTCTTGCAATGCAAAATGCAAAAATATTTTTATGAAACAGTTTTTCTGGTTTTGATTTTTTGTGGATTTTTCAAAAAGTTCTGCAAATTTTTATGGAGTTTTGAAAATATTTTCTTTTAAATTTTTATGGTATTTTTAAAGGGGTTAGTGAAGCAAATATATTTACAAGGATTGTACATATCTACAAAGGATTTTATACAGAGTTTATAAAGATTTTATACAAGTTTTATAAAGAAGAATTTTATTTGGATACTCTTGCAATTATAGTATGTGCATGGTTCTTAAAAAAATTGAAAATATTTTTGCAAATATTTTACAAATATTTTTGCAAACTTATTTTCCAAAGAATTTTTCATACATATTTTTTATGAACATTTTAAAAAAAATATGTTTCAAACAGTTTGAAACATTTTATAAAGATTTTTCTAAAGGTTTTCAAAAGAGTTTTGAAAAATTTTAAAACCAATTTTCAAAATAATTTGTAAAACAATTTCAAATCAAATTTTGCAAATATTTTTCAAAAAAATTTACACATATATTTACAAAAGTTTTACAATTATTTTATTCGTATACCCTTACCAAATATAGTATAGTCGTATTATTGAAAATACAAAAAGTACGAGTTATGGCTAACACATATATGCACACATATATAACATATATATGATCCCTCCATACTTAGCTCAATCTATGTCCTCATAGTGACCAAGGAGAAACAAGAAAGACAAAACTCGTGCTAAGTGTAGAAAGGCCTATACTACAATGACTCAAGAAAAGAATGAGAATAATAAGTCGATCGTCCTCCCATACTTAGGATCAAGTAATATTATGTATAGAAGACTGTACACCAAGCAAGGATGATCGAGGGTTGGAATTCAGAAAATCAATAGCTCAACTTGTCTCTCCTTAGGGAAAAATATCCCTAAATATAGAACATATTATCAACAAGTGAGAAGACAAGTAAGGAACAATAAAGAACAACTCAATGCACTCATCCCCCTTGTACTTAGGATCTGGTCATCCTAAGAAAGGTATGAACGGAGAAAATGGAAGAATGAAATAATTGAAAAAGAATTAATCAAGAAAAATATATTTGGATAAATCATTATCTTAAACTTCTGATACTGCAGGGAGATCATCTTCAAATGCCATACTGAATGAATCGATAATGAACACGAATATATCGTTCTCTAAATACGGCTTCAACAACTGTCCATTGACTATAAAAGGTTGTGTATCAAATGACAACTCAGATATCAGAATGCCACGAATGTCACACACTGTCTTCATTACAAATGACCAAGTCCACTTGTTTTTAGTTTGCCCAGGAATATATTTAAATTCTCATCAAATAACCAAACATTCTATCCAGGCTCGAAAGTCTTCTTCTAATATGCTTATCATGTCATCTCTTGACTTTCTCCTTGTACATCAGATTGTTATTGCATGTGTTGTCTCTGAATTTCAAGAGTTTGTTCAGACCGATCTTTCGATTCTGACCACCATCTTGCAAGTCCAAGTTTCAAATATTTACTATCCAAAGAGATTTGTGACTCAGTTCAACTAGCATATGGCATGACTTTCCATATACAAGGCGATAGGGAGAAACATACCTAATGGAGACTTGTAGGTGATCTAAGAGGCCCATAGAACGGAATCAAGAAGTTGAGACCATTTCTTCCTATCTGGCCCAACAAGTTCCTGAAGAATTATGTTGATCTTCCTATTAGATAACTCGACCAAGCCATTCGATTGTGGATGGTAAGGAGATGTGATACGATGATCAATATTATATTCCTTCACAAGTTTCTTGACTTCTCTATTAGTGAAATGGTATCCCCGTCTAAGATTGAGATCTTGAGGATTTCGAATCACGAGATAATGTTGTCCTTGAGAAAGTGACAAATAAAACAGCTATCGATGGATCGTGTGGGAATAACATCCACCCAATGACTCACATAATCAATGGCAAGAAGGATGCATTAAAATCCTTGACTATTTGGAAATGGGCCCATAAAGTCAATGCCCTTAGCATCAAATACATCTAAGATTTGGATGAACTTTAGTGGCATTGAATCATTGGAATTGGCTGTTCCTCCCAATTTCTGACAATTGATGCAACCTTTCACATAAGCTGCAACATCCTTGAATAGTAGGCCATGAGAGGCCACACTGTAATACTTTTGTTGCCTTTCAGTTTTCAGAATGGTGTCCTCCTCCTTCGATCATATGAAAGTCCTCGAGGAAACTGGTGTACTCCTCCTGAGGAATGCACTGACGACAAATGCAATCTGCACCTTCCCTGAAAGGGTATGGATCTTCCCACTGATAGAATTGAATATAGGATAACTTATCCTTATTTATTTGCATCCAACATATACCTTACTAGACTTAACTTAAACCATGGAATTCATTTGATCTTAATGAAAATGTTTTGATAAGTGTTCTTGAATCATGTGGTTTCATCATTGAATATTTTTTTAAATTCTGCTGTCCATACTAGTTGCCCTTGGTCGTATTCGATGCGACCTTCATGCTTTCGTGATGTGCTAAGGACCAAACTCTAGCCTTCACGACTCACATATCAACGACAAGCAGGATATATTAAAATCCTTGACTATTAGGAAATTGTCCCATAAAGTCAATGCCCCAAGCATCAAATACATCTAAGATTTGGATGAGCTTGAGTGGCATTGAGTCATTGGAATTGATGGTTCCTCACAATTTCTGACAGTCGATGCAACTTTCACATAATTTTCAACATCCTTGAATAGTGTAGGCCACCAGAGGCCACATTCTAATATTTTCGTTGTTGTTCAGTTTCCAAAATGGTGTCCTCCTGATAGTGCTCGAGGACACTGATGTAATCCTCCAGAGGAATGCACTGGTGACAAATGCAATCCGCACCTTCCCTACAAAAGGTAGGAATCTTCCCACTAGTAGAAATGAATATTTGTGCATCAATTAGGTATAAATGATTTGCTACCACATTCTTGACTCCAAGTTTATCTCTTATCTCCAAATCAAATTTCTGGAGCAGAAACAGATGCGATTTGGCATCCTTCTCTTGTTGTAGGTACCTGATAGCAGAGTGGTCAGTATAAACAATCACTTTAGAACTGAGAAGATGCGAATGAAACATCTCAAGGGCAAAAACCACAGCTAGCAACTCTTTCTCTACAACAATATATTTTTTTAAGCTTCATCTAATGTTCTACTAGCATAGGGTAATCCATCCTATCTCAATACAACCCCAATGGCAAAATCTGATGCATCCGCCATGATCTTGAATGCGAGGGAGACCAATTGGGTGGTTGTAGGACATGCGCCTGAGTGACCAAATCTTTCAACTAATTGAAGGTTTGGAGGACTTTATCAACAACAATAAAATCAGTCTCATTGCCTAGAAGTTCTATGAGAGGTTGGGCAATCTTGTTGAAGTCATGGATGAATCTTCTGCAGAAACTAATAAGCCCAAGGTAAGACCTTACATTCTTTACTATTTTCAGTGGCTCTAGTTTTTCAATCACATCCACCTTTGCATGGTCAACCTCCATACCTCATCTAGAGATGACATGGCCCATCGCAATTCCTTCTGTCACCATGAAGTGACTCTTCTCTCATGATAGAATCAAATTCACTTCACAACATCTCTGTAATACTCGGTCTAGATGTGTAAGACAACATCAAAACTATCTCTATAGACGGATAAATCATCCATAAAAAATGATAAATCTCATATTTATCAGTACTATTTATTATTATTATTATTATTATCTCTCTAGCTTAAGTAATTTATTAATATTATTTAATAAATAACGTTAATTAACAAATATCTCTTTGTAAATAATTAACCTTAATTATTGTACTATGATGCATATATTTTATTTGTTTCTTTATTTATTAAAATCAAATAAAAATTAGTTTAATGTTGTATTTTAACATTAAATATAAATTAAAAATAAAAAAAGAATTAAATAAGTACTTTTAATCCTTTAAAATTACTTGCAATTTTTATACTACGTATATTTGATGTATTTTCTCTTTGAGTTCTACATGCAAGTTGAGTTCTCGTCGAGATCTACAATTTTCATTTTGAACATTTCTTGTAACTTTGACTATAGTTATCTCTTTCTGATTTTTACAAGGTTTTTCCTATTTCTCTATTTTACGATTGGGCCACGTAGCCCAATCTGCTTCAACCAGGTGCCAACTCTTCTTTATTCTACACCGTCAGATCCACAGTGATCTGTTGATCTTGGTCGATCATCATCACCTACTCTTAGACTGCACGATCAGCTTTGATTAGAGCCATCAACGCCACCCATGTACGCCTTCTTAGTAGTCATTGGATTGCATGATCCAACGGCCACTGTGTTTCATCAACCTCTCGCTCCCTCACCCTCGAAGAGACGTGAGTCGCTAATTACCTAGTTCTCCCAATTACATCGACTCCCTCATGTTTCCAAACCGCTATCTTTCACTGCTAACTTCTAGCTTAGCCATCCTTCACCCTCACCTAACCTCTAGGTTCATCTTTTCACTCACGTGTATCCACATCCAAGCGGTTAAAACTACCCCAACAATCACCTGCAACTTCCTCATTCCTTCAATTGAAAGCCCTCCTCTGTCGTCCACAACTGCTACCTGCCCTTATGATACCTTGCCCGAAGCATCTGCCTTCCTTTGGTGACACTCAGAGGTAAAGACAGATGCAATGCTGGATATCAGGTCCAACGAGATCCAAGGTGAATACAACTTTCTATGGCCATCTCTAATGTTGTTCGACCTTAGTTCTATGGCCTATAACTTGAAGGAAGGTCCACGAAGCTCTCAAGCTTCATATCAGACCTCGATTCATCTTCAATTCCATCATCTTCTTAATTTCAAATCCAGATTAATCTTCCATTATAGTTTTCTTTTGTGTTCTCTAGTTTATTCACCTTCATCCAGTCACTTAAGTTATCATCTAAGGACACCATGACCTTCACATCGCTTTACTCTTCTACATGTATTCCTCTGTTTCTCCTCTCCATTTCTCCATGATTGTGACCACCTTGATCCTTCTCCACGCTTGCTAAGCATGGTGGACCCATTAGGCTTTACATTCCATTGCTTACCTCATGCCCCCATTTCGCCCCAACTGCTTTATTTTTGTCGATGTTTGGTTTGGCTAACATATGCATGGATATCCCTTCGTCATTGATCGTAGAGATCAATGGAGCTCTGAGTTCTATTTTCTTCATCAGAGGAGCATTACCGATGGAACTTCACAAAGCATCTTGTCTTCCCTTGAGACCTTCCTTGACTTCGCTAAGACATCAACTTCATTTGAGGATATTCATCATCGACGAAGGAATAAAAAGGAGGGACGATGTGATTTCTGGAGCCCCAGCTTCACCGCCATAGGCAAAGGAGGAAGGATAGATCCTTGAAGTAGTAGTTACCATCAGATCAAGCCTACGAAGGCGAGATCTAATGGTCTCCAGAGCGCCACGTAGCAACACCAAAGCATCGTTTTGCCCTGAGGTTTGTGTGATTGAACTAGCACCGAAGTACTATATCTCTCCACATGGCATGTACTTAAAGCCACAACCCGAACCTAGCCCTATGTGAGTCATTGTACGTGATGAAGGAATATTTGCACCCATACCCTTGGAAGTTTCTGGATTTACACTTCAGTCTAGGCAGTCACGTGCTTGGAGCATGTGAGTGAGGACAAATTACAGGAGTGCCCTGTAGATTCTTCTTTTTTACAAATAAACACTTCTATGCTTGTTTTATTTATATTTTAGCCCAACAGCTTGTTATATTTGCATTTTAGTCCTTTTTGGACTTATATATGATGTTTTTATGTAATTTTTATTAAGTTCTATTACAGTTATGTCCATGTACTGATTGTTTAATATCTTACAAACCGTATATCCATTATAATGAAATCTGTGTGGTTTTGAAGCTAATTTCATGCTCTTTATGTTGGTACACTTCATCTACTGATTGGATCTATATTTCACATTTTAAAATTCAGAGAGTATAATTTGTATATCCAGTCTTAAAACTCCCTAAAAATTGGATTAATTTGTGTTTGAGTAGCTCATTGATCACTCTGACTTGCATAAAGTATTTATCAATATTCAAAAGTTATTTAATAATTAATATGAGGTTTTATGTGTGTGATTATGCATCTTATTGTATTGCATTAGCATCATTATTTTTTATTTAATATAATAACATTAATTGTTTTCAAAATTCATGCATTATTTTCTTGTGAGAATCATCTTGACATAGATTACCGTTAAATCGCTAAATTAAAAATTGAATCCCTAAATTAAGTTATATAATTGCTCGTGTCCCTGTGTTCGACCTTGGACTTGCACAACAAATCCTCTTCGCAGAGATTGTTCGATTCGCTTCTGAATAATAATTAATTGACTCATATTACAACGAACGTAATTTAGGTTAGCCAATTAGCCGTTAGTCAGATGGCACAGTTGTCGTGGACACACCATTTTAGTTGATTTATTTTAGGTTTAGGTATTTATTTTTAGTGATTTTTAGTATTTATGGTTATGTTGTAGTGTTGTTTTCATTAATTGTTTTGTTTTGTGTTGTTTATCTATTTAATTAGTTATACATTTCTCTTAAGAATACTCTTAACATTTTATTGTTTTGTGGCAGGGCCTGAGAAGCCTATGGAGGCGAGTATCTTGGAGCTCCTACTGAAGAGTCCATGCCCTAATTAATTTTGGATAAATTTTAGTATAATTGATTAGTGATTTGTGTTGCAATAATTTTTATATTATTATTTGTAATAATTAGGTAAATTTTCCTATTTATAGCGGTTCTCATTTGAGCTTTCATGTTTGTAAACAAAGGTCTCTATTATTATTTTATATGTGTGGTTGTGTCTAGAGTGATTCTTGACTTAAGTGGCATGAATTAGAAACTGGCACTTCGATTCTAATATTGAAACTTAGGTCATGTTTCCTTGTACCCTCTTTATAATTTCGGCCACACATTTTTGATCTCA
The DNA here is from genome assembly GCA_037367405.1 of Ottelia alismoides. Lineage (NCBI taxonomy): Eukaryota > Viridiplantae > Streptophyta > Magnoliopsida > Alismatales > Hydrocharitaceae > Ottelia > Ottelia alismoides. The sequence goes on along the minus strand of JAZKJV010000284.1, from coordinate 258,872 downwards.
TAAGATTCACTTACATATTAGGAGATTCATTAATAGACACACCATAAATACATTCTACTTAGTCAACTTTAACAGGATTTCTTCACCGCTTATAGAACTCTTGTTTAGGTGCTGCTTTTCGACTTGCATCATATAGTTAAAATTTAAATTCAGTCTAGCATCCATATGGAGAGTGTTGGGAAGCGATGTGAGTATTTTTGAATGACTGCATACATCATTGATTTTTGCATGCATTCTGCTCGTCGTCTCTTTCTTCTTGTTTTATGAATCTAAAGATAAAAGAAAATGGACTGAACATTAGGCATATTTTATGTGGTCACATTAATTCAAATGACAGCATAACTCTTAAAATCAGAACTGAATTATGCAAGTTGATTTAAATGAACTTGGAATAAAATTAATATTGTATTAAGGGCGGAAACACCCTCATTGAATACAGGTACTGACCCCCAGACAGAGTGGGTGATGATGGATGCCTAAGGTTAGAGCCTAAATCTCTGGACATCCATCCTAAGTCTTAAGTCCGACTCTCGTAGATTTTGGGAACTGCAAGTGGTTGCCTTTGACCTTAGAAATTCTTTTGGTTGTCTGCAATTGTAAGGTTCTTTTGGGTGTGATATTGAACCGATAGTCCGATATGATCACTCCATTGATTGAGAGCTTACAAGACTTCAAATGGGTGTAATACGAAACTCCATGTGTAATAGTTGAAAAGATTGTTTGAATCACTAACTTAACTGACAAGATAATTTGGTCGAATCCTTACGACCTTCACGAGTTGAGTTGGTGAAATTTACAAAGGGGTTTTCTTTGTGTTTGAATTATGTGAGTTGATTCCACACCTTCAAGTGCACCATAGTACTAGTCCTTTTTTATTCTACAGTGCTCAATATTTATATTCTCTTGAAATAAAAGAAGGATAGTTGGCCAGAAATTTGTTCGACTTATGCGAACTTGTCATTGAACCATCCAAATATCACATCTTCTAAAGTCCGACCACCTTGTTCTCCTGAACCATCCTAGATTTGAACCAACCCTTGTTTCGATTCAAGATTTCATGATTCCCTCTTAGAGAGTGGTTGCATCCCGACCAATCCCTTTCTCTCTTCAACTCTCACTGAGGAAGACCATTGCCTTGGTGAGATTGAGATGATTTCAACTACCTCACCACGATCTCACTTGAACCCTTTTTTGATGACGGTACATAAGATTTCACGATGCCTCCAAAAAGATAGAATGGGGAGGAAGAGGAGCGTGAACACCTTATGCAGATGGTCTTAACTATGTCAGCAACCTTTGAGTAGAACACAACATTGTTAAGAGCACAAACATGCCAACTTAACATGGGTTTAGATGCACCGATGGATGCGACGTACAAACCTGAGCAATACAGAATGAGGAATTGGTAAAGACTAGTATACCATGAAGTTGAATATGAACTAAAGCCGCAGTTTCTGAATCTTTTGCTTCACTTCAACAGGAATGAAAATAAGGAGCCATATGCATTCCTTAGGGACTTTGAGTTAGTATGTGACAACCTTAAACATCCTAGGGTTAGTCAAGACTATATAAGGCTCAAAGCCCTACCCCTATCCTTGGGAAATAAGGCAGACTATTGATGAAGAACTTGAGATAGTTAACTACATATAACCACTTCAAGGACCTCTTTCTGAAGAAGTTCTGCCCTTTGAGTAGAACTAACCTTATGTGATCTCACATCACGAGTACTACCGAACGAGCTATTTTGTGATACTTGGGAGAGATTCAAGGCTCTATTATAAAAGTGTCCTTGTCATGGACTTGAGTCTACCATCCTAGTTCAATCAATCTACAGTGGTCTTAACCCTGAAGTGCGGGGTCTAGTCAGTGTTCCATGTGGAGGAAGTTATGAGTCATGTGGTGTGGATATCGTTTGAAAGGTATTCAAGAAAATGGATTAGAAAAGTCGTGGATAGACTACTAGCAGGGCACATTCAGAGTCCCTCATATCATTTACATCAAAAGGGGGAAAGAAAGCTATAGTTTGCCTCTCAGGGGACCTGATTCCTAGCATGGGAATGATAGTAGCTAAGTTGACAGTCATTGAGAGGATTGACAAGAGAATGAATGAGCTGGATAACATCGTATCACAACTTCCAAAGAAGATGGCAGAGCTTACAGAGGAGGTATCTAGGATAAAGGTACCAGTTGTGACTGCATCTACTCCTCATGTTTACCCCGTACACCATGTACATGAGTAGCAGATGTCAAGGACACTCCAGCCATGGGTAGAGGACCAATATCTTACCCATTCCTATCATCAGCAACCTCCATTAGTCAAAAAATCTACAAAGGAGCCTTCTGAGGTTTGGGAAGTGAACGATGTGTGGTACACACAAGACACTACCTGGAAGGATGTATGTGGGATCGTCTGCCTTACCACCATCCCTCTACTTTTTACAACACCGCTTTCACTCATGCACCTCTTCCTGCATAGCAGAGCCCTAGAGCCTACCACTCCCAGCAATCTATGCAGCAACAACCGTAGTACGTCTGACAATCGACGTACCATTCGGGCCATCAGGCCCATCTTTTCAATAGGAACCCCCACAACAACAGTTTCAAGGCCATCACATCTTCACGTTTTCCTTCTTCTTCCCACCACCATCAATCATCTTCATCTGGAACCACATATTTTCAGAGGTAGATACTTTAGGAGCTTCATTCCTATAGGAATGAAATACAAGACATGCGATGTGACATCAACCGTTTATCCCATTGGCAGGACGAGCAGTTTGCACCTTTGACTCAATTTCAACCCAAGTTCAGGCTAACCTCAATAGCCTGAACAAGATGCGGCATCAGAAGTATAGTCAGGTATATTACTCATACTCATCTAAGATTGTTCATGAGATCTTTTCATTTATTATAGTCATATGTCACTCAGGAGTGGAAGGACCGTGCTCATACTTGACCGAGCGAGGGACATGAACATGGTCGTTTCTGAAGCTCTACTTGAGGAGTCTTCAGAAGATGAGGAGGGCAGGCATTAGCAACATCCCATTCAGAGAACGATGATATCTTCCATGGGTCGAGAGAGGAGGAGAAGTACGAGAGCACGTTCGCAACTTGGAGCATATTTGAAGTCTATGGAGGAATTTACACCTTCAATTGAGGAAAATGTACCAACATCAAACATTGCCCAACCTTTAGTAGACAATAGTGTTTTAAATTCCAAGTTTGTTGTTAAAAAATTCATGTATGAAGGACCTTGATTCAAAGAAGAAAAAAAAACATGTTTCAGTTTATGATTTAAGTTCTTCTGATTCCTCAATCCCTTTCCACCATGCTCTAACAATATAAAAGTGCATCATTGAAAAGATTTAAAAAGATGATCCATAAATGTCACGATTTTGTAAAGATAATTTTATGGTGAAAGCGCCTTTTGATGAGTATGTGGCCAACCATCCTTCTTTCCAGAAATACATGAAAGTGTGTTGCACACCTTTTAGGGTTAGCAGGAAGAAGCTGAATTTATATGTAAAGATACACATCTTATCGATTGCCATAACATATTGCCTCAAGTATTTGCAGCTACCACGAAAGAAGAGAGACATGAGTGCACATTATGTTTTGAGTCATATTGATGACATAGCATTTGCTCACATTCTCCTCGATACCAGTTCATCAATTAATTTACTACCGTTGGTTTTGTATGAAAAATTGGAGTTGGGACAATGAAGCAAATCTAGAGCATCACTCTAGTTTGCAGACAAGTTGATGAAGAAAGCTAAGGGTGAAGTCAAAAATGTTATCATCAAGATTGAGGGACAAGATCACATAGTAGACTTCACTGTCCTTGGTATGGATATACCCAATCATTGGAGAGATTCACGTATCATACTTGGGCGGCCTTTCCTTAGGATCATTGGAGCTTCCTTTTATTATCAGACATAGATGATGAAGTTCCGTTCTCCAGGTGAAAAAGTGAAACTTAAGATAAAGTAGAAAAAATGGCTACCATAGTTCTCTTCGTCTTCAGAAGCATATTATAAAGTTCGTGAGCACGGTCGAGGTATGGAAATCGAATCTGACGGAACTGAGCGAGACCATCTCATCTGGAGAGGAAAGTATGCACGATGTAGTTTGTGAGGTGTTCCTAGAATTCTTGAGCTATGGATCATCTTCCTATTCTCTTGATGACTCCGAGATCCTTTTGGATCTGTCAGTCCCTTCTTCTTCGGGACAATCTATGGATGTAGATTACGAGTCAAACGTGGCTCTTGTCGAAGTACCACTTTTCTTTAGCGATCTAACTACTTACACAATAGAGTTGGTGGCAAGCACAACTGAGATAATTCCACCTCAATGCAGCACAAAACCAGATTTAGAGACGATGCAATCAGATTTGATAGATGATACCACATTGTCAAAGCTGGAATCATTACCTCCTATACTCAAGTATGCCTTTCTTGCAGGACCAAAATATAGATTTCATGCCATCATTAGTTCTAATACGACTTTAGAACAATAGTCTAGGTTGTTAGAAGTATTAGAGAAGAATTGTAAGGCTAAAAGGTGGATGGTGTCGGATCACGTCGGTATAAACCTTGCACTAAAAAATACAAATGAAAACTCAAAATGAAAATACTTTATAGCTCTAAAAAATAGAAACAAATCCCAAAAATACAAAAAATAGCTTTCTATTTTATATTTTTATATATACAAGTAGTGTTGGAAAGAGATTATATGAAGGGATCTTAGTTTTTTGGATATAAGTCCGAGATTGACCCAAGATAGATCTGAATGGAGGCGGAGAATCCATGTAGCCGACCCTACTTAATTACGGGAAAAGGCTTTGTTGTTGTTTTATATTACTATGTATTAAAAATAGTTTTGAGAAATTTTGTAACTATTTTATATTTTTAAATCTCAAAATAATTCATCCTATTTATTTATCCTTGATTTGGACTATTTTGGAATATAAAAATACATAAAAATTAGCGAAAATAATCAAAAAATCACAAAAAATTGAAGAAAATATAAAAAACACAAAAATATTTTATTTTATAATTTTGGACTATATACCTATATTTATAAATAGAATGCCATATATTGTACTTATATAAATATAGTCATATATACTTTTTTTATTATTAATTATAATATATTTTAAACCCTTTAAAAAATAAAAAGGGATGTTTCTATTTATTCTCTGATTTTATATATTTATATCACATATATTATACATATTACATATATATACTTATTATATATTAAAAACAAAAGGAAAATAGAAATAAGCAAAATATAAAAGAAAATTTAAAAATATAAAATTAAAAAAAATATAAAATAAATTTAAAATCTATAAAATTAAGTAATTAGAAAACCCATAAAAACATTGTGTACATAATAGATAAATGTCTACATAAATACATACATTATTTAGCAATAAATAATACTGCTACACCTGTGTGTTCCCTATGCTCGACACGCTACATATACTTGAGCACTACACACATTTATTTATAGGATTTATAATAAATTTTGACTTTGCGTTATATTTTATTGCTTTATTATCTATTGTGGATTGATTTTTGAGATTATTCGTCGATTGTGAGCGGCCACTTCAACGACTGCTGAACCTACCTTGTGAGACTGCATGACCGCCTTTGACTGACGATATTTCAAATGATGTCATTGCTGGGGAGTAATGAATAGTGTAGCATTACTTGTAGATTTTTAATTGTACGTTATTTTTCTTTTATTGTTGATGATTGTTTATTTTCCTCTGACCTATCTGCTTTATTGACTTTTTTGCGAGGGACTGCATGGCGATGATGACTCCTTAGGAGGTAGGCACACCCAAGCTGTGAGGAGATTGATCTTTTTTGCATAGGTCAATTGGAGAGAGAGAAGCGAAGAGAAGACTTTTAACATTTTCTTTTTATTGTGTGAGAGAGAGTTTTATTTTTATTTTTGTATATTAATTGTAATAATTCATACTTTTGTACAATATTACTTCATGAGGTCTAGTACCCAAATGATTGTTCACTTGGAGCCTTTTTGGATTTTCGTGTTTTCACCACCTTTATTTTTCTTTGTTTCCTGTATTTTGAGTTTTTCACCTTTTATTTTTATTTGATTGGTGTGATTGAGCCATAGCATTGGGATTGCTTGCTCGATAGTCTAAGGTCCATAGACCTAATTATTGCATGTACCTATAGGTCTTACGCTTAGACTTAGACCAAATTAATTGTCGATTACTTAGATTTGGAACCAAATGCTGAGAGAGACTCTATACAATGCTAGTAGGATCCGTTGTGGCAGACTCCGAAGAGTCCCCAAGACCATACATTTGGGTTCCATTTTTGAGTAGTTAGCATTTGTTCTTCACACTAATATCAACTCTCGTACTAATGTAATTTCATCGCCTTGCATATGCATATAGAATAGGTTTCAATTATGTTTAGCATCCTACACTAAGAGAGTTGGGAAGCAAGGTGAGAATCTTCTGACTAAGCATACATCATTGATTTTTCCCTGCATTACTTTTCTGATCTCTTCCTCTGATTTTGATCACCTTATGACACTAAAGGAATCGAAACCCCGTTAGGCTTCGTGCATTAAAACTGACCAAAAAATGATAACCAGTAAAATTGAGACTATTAATTGTACTCGACCCTAAAATCAAATATAAAGGACAAATCATTATTTTGGGGAGAGTAACCCCCTCATTGTTCACAAGTACTTTCCAAACTAAGTGAGGCACATACACATAAGGAATAGAGCCCCCATCCCTGGACTTGTGCCTTAAGAGCTTGGATCGGCTCTTGAGTCCTATTATTGCTAGAAGCACTTGCCTCTGACTATAAATGTCGATCGGAACACAAACACTCTAGGTGACTGTACCTATAAGCTTGTAAATAACTATTTTCTCACCTAACTCTAAAATTGACAAGATAAAAGACTGGACTTTCATCGTCTTCACTTTGTTGAGTTGGTGAATTGAGTGGTTTTGTTTATTTTTATTTATGTTTTTTTGTGCATACTCAATCTATTTTGTGCATTTACACAATTCTCTTGCATATCGATTATATCCCAATCTCCATCTTTTGTTCCAAAGATGGCAAACTAGAGTTATTTTCATCTGGACTTCATGGATTCTCCTTCTTCTCCAGTCGGTCCACCTCCATTTTAGCAGGAGGACTTTGCTCCTAATTTTTCTTTTTGTACATATCCACCTCATCCGCAGTTTCAGGCATTGGATTTTTACCCAACACCACCATCACAATGCTCACCATCTCACCCACCTGATACTAAGTTGTTGGAGTCACCTCTCATGGACACCCCTCTTGAGTACATGACTCAGGTAGTGGTGCAAATGAAGAAGAAGATAGATGACCTCACTAACATAAATAAGAAACAAATTGTTGCTTCACCTTCTGAACTCATGGATTCACGAGAGGACATCCATGCGAACTTGCAATCGCCCAAAATATAAAAAATGAAAAAATATAAAAATACAAAAAGATAATAATGGGAGACACTTATATGAGTCAGTTTGTGAGCAGAGGGCAACCGTGCCATATCCCTTGCCCGTACATACATTCACCACAGTTCTCACATCCTTCACTCCAAGGATGACACTACATACTGCTCTTAGTCATCCTTGTGTAGATGATGATTCCAATCTCTTTCCTAGTATGGAAGAGATAGAAAATCTAAAAAAGATGTTGAGCAATTCTGAAGTGGTGGTGGCTACTCAGGATATTATTGAAACCCCACTTCGAAAGGCCATGAACCAAATGTCTGCACCCACACCCAAGAAAAGAAAGAGACGACGTAAAGCCAAGCAATACCTTCTCACCATGGCCATTGCCCACACCATCATCGACCATCTGCCCACTGGGAAAGGGGACATTAGTACACCCTCGTGAGATGTGCCATCTTTGACCACCATTGTGATCACGCTCTCCTTGATGATGTTGCATTGATTAATATAATACCCTTCTTGCTTGTACATTCACTCAATTTGGGGCTTCTCAAGAAAACCATGATGATTTGTCAATTCGCTGATGGAACAATAAAGAGGCTGAAGGGTATTCTTTAAAATGTTGTCATTCAGATTCAGGGTATGAGCTTCATAATAGACTTTATTGTATTGACCATTGAGACCTCCACCTTTGTGGAGCAACACTCCGATCATCCCAGGACGACCTTTTCCAAAAATATTATTTTCTATCTTGTATTTTTCCTTAATATGTGTAGCATATATTAAAAATAGTTTTTGGATTTTTGGACACTATTGTCTATTTCTAAAATCCAAACCAATTCGATCATATTATTTTATTCGCTATTTCATACATTTTAATATTTTAAAAATACATAAAAATTAGCAAAAATTCCATAAAAATGACCAAAATAGAGAAAATATTAAAAATACAAAAATATTTTATTTTCCATATTTTGAATATATTTATGTATATTTAAAAATATAAAACCCTTTATATCTTATTTATTCTATATAATACCTTTATAGTATATATTATCATCATTATTATATATAAATATATTTTATATTTTAAAAATAATAAAGAAACTAAAAATTTGGAAATTTAAAAGATAAATATATAACATAAAAATATAAAATGAAGTGTAAAACATTTAAAAATACAAATATAAATAAAAACCCATAAAATAGAAAAATACTAAAAAATACAAAAAATATTATTAGTTACTATTAATTAGTAATAATGATACATATCCTCTATTGTTCTCAGTGGTTTGTCCCCTACTACTTGTCTATTATACACACTTTTGTAGGGTATAATAAAATTCACCTCAGTTATTTTTCATTGCATATATTATTCGTGGGATGATTGTTGATATATTCAAATTGCTTGAGTACCGAGAGCCGAGAGAGGGTCAAGAAAGTGATTGCCAGATATGACTTGTAGGACACCATATGCTCCTCCAAGACCGGACGTTAGGTACCTCAAGCATTCGATTAATCAAGCACTTGATCAATAAAAGGCAGAGAAAAGTGATCCTTCATGGTAGCTGAATTCAAGGATCGGTAATCTACACAAACACACCCTGGTGTAGGTACTCGAGTAGAGATCTCCTCTCCTTGGTCATTAGTAACCACCGTAATTTTGGATTTCTTCGAAACTACGTGGAATGGGCTTATCGTGGGATGGCCTCCCACCACTTCGTTATCTCTTTCATGACAACATCTTGGAGATTAGGATTCCTCCTACACAGAAACTCATAAGATGACTTGCTATCATCATCTAAGTAGATATGGTATGAACATAGAGCCAAATTAATCCCTCGAAGATCTAAGACATTCCAACCAAGAGCCTTGCGGTTTTTCTCTAGAATCTCTTACAAACAAAATTCTTGATCGATGGTCAATTACAAATTGATGATGATTGGATAAATTTCGAGCTCACCCACAAGGAAGGCATACTTTAGATTTATCGGAAGAGGTTTCAATTCCAATGGAGTCTAAGTCGACTTCTCAATGATTTCTGAACTATTCTGGTTGCCAGTGCATGACTTGACAATAAGGTGATGCCCACCTCTATCACTATTGGCTTAGACAATAGAATGTCTAACATGGCTGAAATGTTTCTGCCTGTTCGTTTTGGGATGAATTTTCATCAAACAAATCAATCAGCTCATCGTCATGAATCTCCCTATCGGCAAAGGAACAAAAATTGACTATGCTTTCTAGGTCCTCCTCTTGGAAGAGGATTTCACGTGTCAAGACATCATCCAAATATAAATATGAATCTCTGATATTATCAACAATATCATAGTCTTTTGTATTCGGCTTTGACTCACTTCTCTTATATGTGCTCTCTATGGCTTTTGGCTCAGTGATCATGTCAATGGTGAACATGATATTTCCAAACACACAACTACCACTTCAGTTGTTCATAGGAACGACCAACCAAGTATGATTGGTGTCTGGAGTAACGATGCATACGAATCTATGTCCAAGATAACAAAGTCCAGTGGGACTTTCATATCCTGCACGATTACGATAATGTCTACCAATAAAGCTCAAGGTCATTTAATGGACCGATCAACAAATTGAAGGATCATTCTTGTTGGTTTAAGTTGACCAAGATCGAATTCCTTAAGAAGAGATGTGGGTATGAGTTTAATGGAGGAATTGCTATCAAGCAAAATTCACTCAAAAGTTTGATCGAAAATTTCACATCTAATCAAAGGTGCTTCCTTGTCTTTCTTTTTGCTGGGAGGTTGCTGATCGCATTCACAGTAGCCATGATGAGGATGTGCTTTTCAGATCGGTTGCGTCTGCTTTTGTGGGGTTGACGCTTAGGTATGCATGCCTCTTTCAATCCTTTTTAACACTCGACATGTATTTCATGGCTTTTAGCAATGACATTTCTAAAAAGATATTCTGTAAATTTTTTATAATGGTGGATTAAACATGTTGTTTTCAATTTTCTGATTTTTTTGGAGTTTTTCATTGCATTTGGAAATGGAATATTTACATCACCAAAATCATTGTTCTTATTTACACGAGAATCATCATTTACAAATGACTAATTTGAAGAGGTGTAGCCATTCAAAAGAGGGGTAGGATTAAAATGGGAATTTCGGCTTTGTCGGCAGGCACATGATCTGTTGCAGATGCTAGCTTCTCCTTTGCATGCACAGATTGGCCTTGGTTGTTATTTTGTTTTTGTTATTTTTGGTCTTCTTCATTTTTTGTATTTTTTTTGGTGTGGTCTTCCTTCTTCACCTGACCTGCTTCAGGATCGGTTAATGCAGAATCATCAAGATAATTCATCCTTTGTAGCTTCATTCTTTCGCTTGATGATTGCATGCATGGTCCTACCATTCTTGAGAGTCACACCATTATGTAACATAAACAAATCATTCATACCTGACTCTTTGAGGGTGGAGGAAACATCACAAAATGCATGCTCCTTGCATCGGAAACTATTGGGATTCACTTCGACCTGGGTGGGAATGATGGTTTTTGCGGTAGTGGGGTCTTTGAGATTCTGGCTCATCTATTTAGGCTCTTCACTAGTTGAGCCAGGCGTTCTGGTGCGAGGTTCACGGATGTGACCTCTATATGTTTAGTGTGTTTAGTATGCTGAGACGGGTAATGGTGCGGAGGCTGCGATTGATAACTCGATGAAAAATAATGAGGAGGATACTACTGATAATAAGGAGGAGGGGGATACTGGTTACGATACTGAGCAATCAGATGATAATGATAATACTGCTGGTAGTATGTTGGTTGTTAATAATTCTGTCTCCAAGTATGTGCTTGTGCTGGAGACTGGTTTTGATGTTGAGGCTGGTGTTGGATAGTTCTTCATCTTGATGGTTCTGGAGGAACGAACATATGGTCTGTATCTGACCCTGATGGTGTTTGCTAGGACGGGTCAATTGTGTTTTATTACTTCATACATCGTTCACCTCTTGAATGTGGGGAAGAAGTGGGAAGAAGGACTCAACGAATAATGGATGGCACTCGGGTTGGTAGACCACTATCTGCTGTTGCGGTTGTGGTTGCTATTGCGGTACCTGGTTGGGGGCCAACACATAGTATATGTGCTAGACTGACGACGATTGCCCTGGATTCTGCAGTTGATGTTGTGGTTCGATTGGAGTCTCAGCTTATTGTCTCCCAGACTAACATATGTTGCTCGAGCTTACCAAGAGTTCCAACTGCTTCGTAATCTGGTCAAGCTTGTCCAGATTCTTCATCCTCTATTCAATCACAGACAGTTTTTCCAAGTCCTATGATTACTTCTTGAGAATGTCCACTTTGGACAAGTGGTTGCCAGTAATGTTGAGATTCGAGCTCTTACATTTTTCCTCTTCTTGGGGAGCTGCCATATTGGCAGATTTCTAGAGGATATGGGATTGTTTCTGCTATGTATGGGATGAAGAGAGGACGGGCTCTCCTTTTGCCATTTTCTCAAAAATTTACCATACTACATCTTCATCCTTGTTAAAATAGGATCCACCAAGGGCGACTTCCATCAGCCTTTCATAGTTCTTAGTAAAGCCCTTGAAAAAGTGTTGGACCAACCAGTTCTTCAGAATGTCATGATGGGGGCATTTTTTCAATAAATCTTTAAACTTCTCCACACTTCATAAATAGATCCGTTGGGTCCTTGGGAGAAACTTGCAATCTTGGTCCGCATCCGATTGAGATGACCCAAGGGATAATATTTGTTGGGAAATGTAGACTTCAATTCCTCCTAGATCATCACCACCATTCCTAAATGATTGATTCAATAAAGAGCCACATCTTGAAGGCTGAATGAGAAGGTGATCACTTTGACTACACCCAACAGGATGTTAGGGTAGTGAGTGGTTCCACATATGCGACCAAATTGCTACAGATGTATATATGAATTCTTGTTGGTGTTCCCAAGGAATGTCTGGAGAAGAGACAAGAGCTGCAATTTCAGCTCAAAATGTTCGTCGATTGGCGGAATTTGAATCCACTCAGTCACCTGACCATCGCTGGGCTTGTATGTCTCTTTTAGTGTGGGTTTAGGCGCATCTCTTCTCTGATCCTCTACTTCCTTTCCATGGGGTCCGGCTTCATGTTCTTCTCCTCCTCCTCCTCTTTGTTCTTTGTCTCTCCTCATCTCCATCATCATGTCTTGGAAGGTGGCATGTGCTTCAATCTATACAGTTGGTTGTTGATGTATTGCTTGGATGGAGATGAGCATATGTGCGATGACTTCATTCTATTCAACTTGGTGTGGCTTCCCTTTCTAAGGAGCCATGTTGGTGTCTGGATATGATGAGAAATCCATATCGGGTCCTTCCGCTACAAGAGTAAATACAACCCGATCAGACTATAAATATGCATCGTATGTAAAGAAGAGTTCAGAATTAGGGTCAAGTCTGGACTTTATTAAGGTTGGAGATGTGAATGGATATTGGTCGATCTCCATTCGAAAGGAAGACACTCAGAAGAAAGTCATCCCGAGCTATTGGAGACAAAAGAAGCAGGGAGTTTCGAGAGTTGTACGTGAAGTCCAAACCGATCTCTCTAGAATCGTCCCAAATTATTTGAGATGTTGGAATCAGGGAATCGATGTGGGTGTTCGCAGAGACCGAACAAAATCATCCCTGATCTATCATCTTGAGAAACAAAAGAATGCGATGCGGAATTTATGAACATGAAAATAAACAAGGAATAAAGTGGAGAGAAAAGAAGTAAAGGCTCAAAGTGAACGAAATGAAAAGAAGATATAAAAAGAAGTGAAGAAAAAGGCGTAAGTATGTGATTTTTTTATCTTGACCTTAACTAAAAAGCAAACACAAACAAGTGTGGGTACCAACTCAATGCATGAAGCTGTTAAAGTTCGGATATTTATCTTGTTAGTTTTTATTGTTGTTTCAAGAAATATTTCTAGACTTAGCCTAGAGCTACCCCTATAGGAGAATGAGTACTGCCAGATAAGCATCTTGTACTTCCCAGTTCCTTTATAACTAGTAGCCTATACTTTTTTAAGGTCCTTGTTTTCAGATCTAGGCATGCAACTCAGCCAATAAGTAGAGAGTAAGCCTATGTAGTGAATCAGATACTTCCCCCGAAGGGTACTCGAACATGACACGATGAGATAGGGTCTCGTCATTGCAGTACCCCTATGCTCAAGTAATTCAGACCCAGTCCGCAAGAGAACTTGTCCCTACTCGCCCACACGCTGATAGAAGCATTATTACTTCACAAGCCAGGTTATACACAAGGTAGTAATAGGCTAGGTTTTGGGCTCTAATCCTTAAGGGTCATGCCTCACTCGATCTGAAGTGTACCTGAAGACAATGAAGGCTTTATGAACCCAATACAATGAAGTCCGTTAGTCGATTTTAATTATGGTCAAGGTTTTCTTAGCAGTTTCGATTTTCATTTTTTTGAGTATTTTTCAATGCAATTCACCTAACAAATTTTCTGATTTCCTTTTTATTCAAATCCAAGAAAATTGGGGGAGAAAGTCGGAAAAGCTGATGCGTGCAAAATCTATGAACGCATGTAGTCGATAAGGATGTATACCTTGCTCCAACACTCTACATGCAATATAATCCATGCATGAATTTAAACCTAATCTATATGTTATGTATTCGAAGAAATCACCATAAAGACAAGAATTTCTATTATCATGAACAATTGATTTGATTGGACTAAGTCCAAGTGAAAAGACTAGAGGTACATGCTTCTATTTAGGCTTTGAACCTAAGTACTAATGCAAGCAACCCTAGAGTCTAAGGGCTTAATAAACGAAGACGTGAAATAGAAACATGGTGAAAAACTAAAAACAAAAACAAAATAAATGGAAAAATAGGGATAATGGAATAAGAGGGCAATAAAAACTGCGTAAATCCGATCGAGTCCGTCAGGTGAACAAACACCTGATGAAATGGACACGAATAATCTAAGTGTATGAGAATGTCAATTATTACAATTATATAAGTCAAATCACTCTCTCACCAAAAATAAAATAACAACTACACTAATCTACACTACTATTCTTCTCGGTCTCCTGGTCAGCTTTTGTTGCTCTCTCCTATCGGCTCGGAAAGAGGGAGCCAATCTTCGCCTCGACCGGGTGCGTCAGGTCTCCTAGAAGATCCATCCTCACTCCGACTCCTAACAAATCAAACAAGAAGAATGATTGTAATAGATAAAAAGTTATATACAAAAAGAAATAAAAAGCGAAAAATGAAAATAAACAAATAGATAACTACTATCCTAACTGTTCCTAATCCCCGGGAACAACGTCATTTGTTGAAATGAGGATTGGTCTGCTATGGCTAACAAGCTAGCCTAGAAATCGCTGCATGATCAACCTCTAATTCAGACAACAATTAACCCATAATTTGAGTAAGCGATAATGTATGTGAGTCATAATTTACTATAATTCTACATAAATATGTGTATAAGCGTACATAGGTAGAGCATTGAACACTAGGAGGCAAGACAAATGGTAGCGAATTAATGTTAATTATTTCTAATTAGTAATAATTACTTTTTGTTTTTAATTTTACTTGTTTTTACATGTTTTTAATTATATTTATTTTTATGAATTTTGATTTTTTTATTTTTAAATATATATTTTCCTTTTTATTTTATAAATTTTAATTCCTTTTTTATTTTTAAAATAAGACAACTAATTATATAATAATATATATATTATATCTTTTATAAGTAATGTATAGTATACATAGATAATATAGCTTTATATTTATAAATAAGTCAAAATATAGTCAAAATAAGATCAAATAAATGTTTTTGTCTTTTCTATTTTGCTCTATTATTTCCTAATTTTTGTGTAATTTTCTAATTTTTATGGTGTTTTAAAGTAAAATGTACAAAATAGCGAATATGATAAATCCCTGACTTTGTTTGAGTTAAATAAATATACGTAAGTCTAAAATTTACCCAAAACTATTTTTAATATATATTATACATAATAAGAAAATTCACAAACACAAAGGAAGTATTTTTAGTTTTTTATATATTTTTGCTCATTTTTATAATATTTTTAGGTTTTGTGACTTTAGTTTTTATGTATTGTATTTTTGTGATTTTTGGATATGTTATAGAATATATTATAGTATTGGTATTTTTTTTGAATTTTTAGAGGTATTTCTAATTTTATGGGTTTTTATACGCTAAACATGGAATTATGCATGTTTTTATATTTTAAAAATAGGAATAAGTTAAATGCCTAATAAAAAGTATGCCTTATTAAACATGATTCCAGGCGTCTATCTTAATTTTCCTACAATTTTTGGAATAAAAAATATTTAATATGAGCTATATTTACAAAAATA
Source organism: Ottelia alismoides (assembly GCA_037367405.1). Lineage (NCBI taxonomy): Eukaryota > Viridiplantae > Streptophyta > Magnoliopsida > Alismatales > Hydrocharitaceae > Ottelia > Ottelia alismoides. The sequence continues at coordinate 243,038 of JAZKJV010000284.1, read as the reverse complement.
CAATATACTGCTCACAAGGACCTATTTACAATTTATAGGAACTAATACTTCATTGAAGATCAGGTCCAGAGAGTTAAGGATATACAGTGCAAAATTTACAACGTCTCACATGGCACTACACGTGAAGTAGAATGACCTAAATGCAATTACAAGAAAGCTTAAGCATCTAATAGCAATTTATCTTAAATTATTAGACATTGTATTCGATTTATATGACTAAACAATAAAAAATATGGAGGGGTTATTTGCAATATGCCCAGGGTCCACGTGAGGCGGGCGTGCGACACTGATGAATGACTCTAGTTTCACCACGTAGCTCCCACTTAAGATTGGGCGGTCGAAGGCACGTACCACTTTGACTTAAATAAATGGCTCAGATTAGACCTAGGACCACTTGTCATCTGATGGCTGCAAAGGTGTCATGAAGAACAGGGAAGAACAAGTCCTTCCCTGAACTTCGATCTTCAATCGCTCCTTGCTCTGACGTCCTCCGGTGCTCTAGTCAATCTCTCTACCTTTTCGGGACCATTCCGCAGCTTCAGGAGGTGTCCAATAAGTCCAGGCCTCATCAGATGAGTCAAGGAAAGGCCTTCTTGCTCTGGCAACCTAAGAGCCAAAAGATGAGTCGATTCGAGCTCCATGCGCTCCTTCAGGGACTCTCACATGCACAAAAAGATTAAAGGGATCGAGAGCTATGCTTTTGATCAGGAAAGAAGATGAAAAGCACAGGTAAATGGAAGGGTGGCGAGCCTCTGGAGAAGCGGTGGAGTTAAGACTCGTTTCGTTGACCTAAGCAAGATTAGGTTGAGAAAATAGGGTATTCGGGTGGAGAATATGGTGAGGAAGCTGATGAGATGATTGGATGAGTTGGAGACAGTATGGTAAGTGAAAAAGTTGTCGGAGCAGAAGCTCTGACAAACTACAATCTTAGAATTTAACGTTAATTTAAACTAAATGACATAACATAAAAGGAATGATTAACCTAGAAATGAAAAAGCGGATTAAACTATGCTAACCTAGCAAGTCAATTTTGACTGGAACCAAGGAGTAGAAGACCTCGTCGGAGTCGGAACTCGGTGATGGTGGATCGAGCTCCGACACCTTTATCCACACTGCGAATCAGAGGGCCAACCTTCCTGTCACTAAGGGGTACGCTCTAGGTCAATTATTCGGGTTACATGTGGTCAAGAGAGGATCCAAATGGGAGAGGAAAAAGAATGGTTTATTTATATTCATGGTGGTTACGTGACTTGGGAGAGGGATTGCGTGCGAGGCGAAGGTGGTTGGTGAGACGTATAGGCATGTCGAGTTGGAGGAAGATGGGACGAGCACAAATGGTGAATGACTAGAGGGAAAAATATGTAAGGGGAAGCATGAAAAATCGGCGAAGATGGACTATTCAAGGTTCTGACAAAGAACATGCTAGGGAGGGTGTGTGGAGGAGGTCTTGATCAGGTGGGTCAACAATCCCTGCACGCCCATTGGGCCATGTAGGACATAATAAGACAAAATAGAAATATAAGTACGTATAAATTAATAAAAATAGTAAATGATTTTATTAAATAAAACATAGAACATGAAATATGTTTATTATTTTTCTAAACTATTTTATAGTGATTTTCATTTATTTTTACAATATTATTTATTAGGTGTAGATTTTTACATGTGCATATATAGGCATATATACCTATATTTTGTATATTTTATTTTATTTTTTATTTTATACACATAATATTATATTTACACACATATATAATATTATTAAATACATATTTGCATATTTTATGGTATTTTTATGATTTTATTTATATGGATAAATAGTTACATATATGTACAATATATGTATAATATACCTATGTATTTAACTATAGCAATTATTTTAAGTGTATTTAAATGTTTTTATTATACTTATTTTTTAATATGTATTGTATAATATATACATTAATTTAAAAAATATAAGGAGAGTAATAAAGTAAAGAATAACATAACCAATTATTTATAATTTAGTACAATCGTATACTAAAGCTTTTGTATCTTGGCTCCATTTTCATGAAATCACCTTCATTAGATAGATAATTTATTTTTAAATACAATGGACGTGAGTTTGGTTCAGTTTGAGTTTGTATGAAGTAGATGTTGATCAATGAAGTTTTGTGTGTGGCTTTTCATTTGTGGGTACCATATAATTATTTTTATATTTTTTGTACATTATTATGTACAAGGTTTGTATAGAAAACTTTATTGTTTGAGGCATGTATATTGAATAATAAAATAGTTTATTAATGAGATATATTTACAGTACAATGTACATAAGAGAATTGAATTTATGTGGATTTTGTACAGTTTTGGACCTTATCTCCCCCAACTTTATTCCCAGTCGACCTAGTCAATATTGACTTGGTCTCGAGGTTTAGGTCAGTCAGTATCTTTGCTACTTCTTTTATTTCTTTTCTTTTCTTTATTCTTTAATTTTGAATTTAAATACAAGTATTTACATGCTAATTACATTCTACTATTAGTGGTTACTTTAAATAAATTAGTAATATTTACAGGTGTTTTACTATGGATTTAAATCCAAATGGAAGAATAAAGGTAGATGAACGAATATTCATCTTCGTGCTAAGCTCCTAACCATTAGATCCTTCATCAGACGCCCAAAGAGAGCCTCACATGTTTATCTCTACACCATCAAATCGCTGGTACCATAGAATCTCTATCGTCTGATCCATGATGGAGATGCCTCTCAATCTTGTGCCATGTGGTGGAAATTGGACCCTTCAAACAATATGCCCAACGTGAATTGCCCATCGCAAAAGTTAGTCATCTACTTGATAGACACGACTATGAAGATTGTAGATGAACACCCTCAGTTTTACCAAATTTTGTTGAAGAGACCCTTACTAAAGAGAACCTTGTGCTACTCATGTGCATGGGGTGATTTTCATAGAAGACCTTCCAATTCATAGAATTTTCAGATAAGCTCCCATTTTCAATGTTAGAGTTTTTTGAGTTTGGAAGAGTTTGCAACTAAACCCATGCACTCTAATGTTTATAACTTTGTGCTATGAGCTCTGATTATTGTGATTTTTATTTTGTTTGAAAGTTGAACTCTTATCTTTTAGGTTATATTAGTTTAATCATATTCATAATTAAAGTGGCATATTTACGAACATTCTAGTAAAAGTAGCATTTATGGATTATTGATTCCTTCAAAAATCACCGTGATATCATTTGGATGTGTTCCTTGGATATTTTGTGCATGAAATAGATAATATAAACTTTTGGCACTAACACTATTTGAAAATATCCACCCATTATCTCCATAGAATTAAATGTGTGTATGACTAGTTTGATTTTTATCGGGTTGAACTTGTAATATCTTTAAAAAGAAAAATACCCTCATTTGTGTCTTAACTTCCTTTACAATCCATAATTTTTGATTTTGGAAGTGACTTGATATTTTTCCAAAAAAATGGGAAACTAATTTTTGATGACCATTGGTGTTTTATTTTTTTATTCACCTTATCTCTAAAATTATAAAAAATTATGATAGGTTCCTTGTAAATAAAGACATTAACTATATTATAAATTTTTGTACATAAAGACATTACCAATATCGTAAGTTTTTACTTTTATTGCAGTTATACCCTACAATTACAAAACTCTAAAAACTTAAAAATAACAAAAAAATTTAGAAATCTAAAAAATAGTGTTTGGATACCATGTATTAGAAGTATAAAAGAAAAATAGTTGTAAAATATTTAGGGGTCATTTTGACTACAACATCTATTTTTAAAGCCCCCTCATTTTCCTTTATTTTGATTTTTTAACAATTTTATGTTTTTTCTTCTCTTTTATATTTGTGTTATTTTAAAAATCATAAAAAATTATAAAAAACATGGAAAATATTTTATTTATATTTTTATTATATTTTAACACATATTTTATATATTAAAACCCTCTCCCCTATTTATTTATATTTAATTTTTTCCCTTTTCCATTTATTTTCTAATATTTACATTTAATTAGTATTTTTAAGGTAAAGGAACTAAAAAATATAAAAAATGAAAATATTATATAACTATAAATTAAGTCATTTTAATTTATATTTATTTCATTTCATTATATACTTACAAATTAATTAAAATTTTAAAAGGTAAAAATATAAAAAAAATAAATACATTAAAACATGCAAAAATAGAATAAAAGAGCTTATTGATCTCCAGCATCCCCACAAATTGCTTAAATCAAACTCAACAACAAACTTTGCTTTGGTATTAGGCTCAAGTAGTTTGATGTAGTTTTGAGGGCCCTATAACGATGTTTATTGGGTTATATCTACTATAGCCCTATAGTCTAGTTAAGGAAGTTATACATTTGACTAAGGTGTTTGATGTCATGTTTCCATAACCACTACTATCCTTTTGCCCTTCATTCCTAGAAATCTGCTACTACGTCTTACGTAGTTGTTGTATAGTATAGGACCTTCCTATTCAGTCGGATTTGGTGAGGGTCTAAAATAATATCCTCATGGAGGGCGGAGATATTTCGTCGCTGAGACGACCGCTCACGAAACCTGAACTAAAACAATACGTACCCACCATATAAAATAATAAATGAATTAACAAAACTGTGAAGTACAATTTATTATACGCTACACACAAAAATGTATAGCATGTAAGAATGTAGAGGTCGATCCACTGAGAGCAAACTAGGTAGCCTAATGATTATTGCTAATCAAAAATAAATTATGTACACAACTATCTCTTTTTTATGTGGGTTTTTAGTTTTTAATTTTTTATTTGATTTTTCTTCTTTCTTTTTTAATATATATAATTTATTTTTTATAATTTCTTTTAATAATATATTTTTATATAATACAATATCTATGTATATATAAGGTTATATGAATATATTTATATACGATAATGTATATGGGATGCAAAATTTATGTATATATATTATAATAAATATAATTGATTTTATATTATATATATAATTGTTTTAAATTTTTATAAGGTATTCATAAGAATGATAATATTAATATAAACTATATATATACTTACACAATATAGGGTATTATAATTATAAATGTAGATAAAAATAATAAAAATTTCAGAAAATAGAATGTGTGTTCTTCATATTTTTTAATATTTTTGTGCTTTTTATGGATATTTTTGATAATTTTTATGTATTTTTAAAGTCAAAAATATCCCAACATAGGGATTAAGTTAATGATTAACGTAGAATTGAGAGCGGTTGTATTGACTCACAAGGCGAGTCAACAGTCGGTGTCTTAACCACTACAAAATCCTGGTTTAATCAACAATTAACCCACACTACAGATCACGGAAATAGAAATAAATGTGGAGTTAAAATTTATTTTTAACTCTGCACAAATGATGTAAAGGGCAAGTATGCAGAGAGTTCGAACACAGGGAGCAAGCAAACAAGGTAATTCAAACAATTGTGCGTGAGTGAATGTGTATGATGTGTCTACATTAAGCAAGCAAAGACATTTTTTGTGGGTTTTTAATTTAAATTTTTTTTATTTAATTTTTAATTTTGTATTTTGATTTTTAATTTTCTGATTTTTATAATTTTATATTTTATATTTTTTAAATATTGGAATATAAAGATTATGTAATAAAAGAGAAGATAGAATAATGATAAAAATATGCAAAAATAGCCAAAAATTCAGAAATAAAATGTTTTTGATATTTTTAGGATTTTTTACTGTTTTTGTGATTTTTGGGTATTTTTCAAAGTGTTTTTGGTATTTTTAAATACTGGAATAAACTAAAACAGTGAATAGTGTACTGGCTGTGAGCAAAATGGAAATTAAAAAATATACAACAGCCACAAAATTTTTGCAAACTATTTTTCAAATAATGAGATCAAAAACAGTAACCTACAGAACTTGAGTTTGCCATTTTTGGAGTTTTCTACAATTCTATAGATTTTTTTGAAGTTTTTGAGTGTTTTTAAATTTTTAGTGTTTTTCTTTTGAGATTTTTAGTGATTTTTGGATTGACACTAGAATAGGTTAAAATAGACACTAGGGATTTTTTTTTGGAATTTTTCGAGATGTTTTAATATTTTTTTGGTATTTTCTAAGCTAGACAGTGAATAAAAAGCATGTTTTTGATTTTTAATAAATATAAAAATAAAATAAAATCAGAAACTAAAATTGTGGCGTCAAAATACAAGTGCACAGGAGCTTAAACCTATTTTTGTGGAATTTTTGGAGGTGAAATGATAATTTAAATAATTACAACAAGCATCCAAACAGTTCACAGCCAAACAAGGACTATTTCGAAATTAGACAAAATTCCAGGCACCTTCATGCAATTTTCCACGAAAATTAACACTGAATTAAATAACTTCTAGACCAAACACAAATACCCCAAAGACGCAAGGGCTTCTATGCAAAATGTCCACCCACGCACGTGCAAAGCACGCGCCTGGGGAGGACTAGATAGCGATTATACAAAACGTGTGGACTGGATTGCAAAATTCCTCAAAATATTATAACTGCACCTGAGTGTTTAGGAACTAAACCTAAATACCACAAAGCCCTGGGGTCCTTTGGGCAAAAACGCCCAGGCGCACGTGACGAGCGCGTGCGCCAGGCGAGGACCTATTTGTAATTCCAAAAAGTTTGGGAGTTTTTTACTAAATATTACAGAAATATTAACGCTGAAGATAAATGTTTGAGTTTCTATTATAAAATACAAAAACACTCGAGGTGGATAATGCAAAATACCCCATCTTTGGCGCTGACGAACGGTGGGATGGATCCCACTTGTCCACGTGTCGAGTCCTAGAGCGCCGATGACGGTTCGCGGGCGGAGGGCTGAGATTAGATCTCAGCCCTTGATCTGACGGTGCTGATGATCCGCCATCCAACGACGACTGCTTTCCTCCAAAATCCAGCCCACATCCGACGGCAGGCGAGGCTGAACGAGAACCGGGAAGAACTCCGCTGCGGCGAAGTTTTCCCGGCCAACTCGACCCTCTCCGGCGCTCCTGGAGGCTTCAAAATGGGCTGATCGTCTCCTGCTGGTGCTGTTGATCGCCTGGGGTCTTCAACCCCCCCCCCCCCCCCCCCGGAGCGCTGTGTTGCTTCCGCGATGGCGGCGGAGCTTAAAGCTCTAGGGAGCTCCGGCGGATGATCCAAAAATTGACCCAAGTGGTGGTTGCGCTCCTGCCCTGCAGAAAAGAGTAAAAAGGTCGGGGGCAAAATGCCCCGACCTCGCAGCGAGGGAGAAAGGGTGCTAGCAAGGCTGAACGTGTGATCGTGAAGGTTGGTCGGAGATGTCTCCGGTGGCCGATTGATTGGGCGAATCGATGGCCTAACGCTGGCGTTTTGAATGCCCAAACGACGCTCTAACTCTAGGGAACAAAACGAGCAAGGAAATAAAAGTGAACAGATACCTCAAGGGGATAGGACCCGAGGTGGAGATACCTCCACGGCGAAGGTCGCCGGAGGTGCGGAACGCGCCTAGAACTGGTGCTTCTCCTCCGCTTGGACGGTGGCAACCAGTTGCTGTCACCAACAGGTCCTCAACGCCAGCCAAAGGGGGAGGGAATCTAGATGATTTGCGGTTCAAAAATTCAAATGGGAATCAGAGTTGGGTTTTAAGGAGTTGACGAGGGGGTTCCTTGATCGAGGTGCACAGCTCGATTCAGATTTCCACAGCCCAAGGAGAGCCTTGGGCGTGTAAGAGCTCTGATCGAGGAAAAAAAATCGTCAAGGGCTCATCACGAATAGATGAAAGATGCGGCTCCCAAAAACCCTTGAAAATGGGTCAAACCCACTCTGACATAGCTACAGGAGTAGGACCAGGGAGTTGACCCGAGGTCAACTCTCCTGGTCCCCTGGTTGGTCCACGTGGACCAACCAGGAAAAACTCCTAAAAAAATTATTTAAAAATAATAAATGACATTATTTTAATTAGGTTATAAAATAAAAAGTGTTTAAAATTTTATATAGTATTTTATTCCGATTTTTAATTATTTTTATGAGATGTATTTTTACAAGTTTACATTTTAGCCCTTTATAGGTATAATACCTATGTATTTAAGTATTTAGTTTTTTTATTTAGGTATTTTATTTTTATTATTTTTATTTAAAATTTTATAAAATTATAAAATACTTTGATATACACAAATATATTTTTATTTTATTTTTCTGATGTATTCTGTACATTAAATAAAATATTAGTACAAAAAGTATAGGTATAAATATAGGTATAATACCCGTATGATCTATGTATGTTTATTTTTATTTTAAATTTTCTTTGTATTTTTATTCTGATTTTAATGCACATATATATTATAAGTAATATTTACATAATTATAAAAATATACAAATACAAAAATAATGATTAAATAATAAATTGAATATTTTAATCTGTACACTTATACAATGAGGGTCCAAAACTCAACTTTCAAACCGTAGCTCCGCCAAATGCGAAACCACCACCATTGAATAGATTATTTTATTCTATATACAATTAAAGGTGAGTATGCTGCATTTGGAGTTTTCATTTATGAGATACGAGTCTGGGAAGTTGGCATTCTGGAATTTTATTCAGACCATAACTTTTTATCTGTACATTATTTTTCTGTGAAATCAATTTTGTATTTTTCTATATGTAATTATCTACAACTTTCATGTACAAAATTTCTTTATCTGATGTATAAAAAGTGGAACCAAAAATAGGTCTCAAAATGAATAAAGAATGAATTAATAAATATAGGTATTTGACCCTTATCTCCCCCTACTTTATTCCTGGTCGACCTATTCATCAAGATGCCTAGGTCTCAGGGTTTCAGGTCATAAAATATTTACAATATTTATTCTTTTTCTTTTCTTTTATTTATTCTATAATTTTGGCTTTAATTACAGTATTTTATACACTATTTAGATGCACATGCATGGATGCTAAGATGATGAAATTAAAGGTATTTACAGGCATTTGCTAGGGTTTTTGGTGCCAAAATGATAGAATAAAGATGATGAAATGTGGAATCATCAGTTAACATGCCGTATTGTTTTGGAATTTAAAAATACTAAATATAATCAAAATTTTCCAAAACCATTCTTAATAGATACTATATAATAAAAGTAAAATTCAGAGATATAAATAGATATTTTTGGATTTTTTGAATAATTTTTATAAGAATTTTTAGATTTTTAATTTTTTATCATTTTCTTTTTCTATTTTAGGGATTTTTTGTCTGAAGCTATAATTTCAGAGATATAAATAGATATTTTTAAATTTTTTGAATAATTTTTATAAGGATTTTTAGTTTTTTATTTTTTTATCATTTTCTTTTTCTATTTTAGGGATTTTTTGTCTGAAGCTATAAAATACTATATTAGACAAAATGTAGTTTTTTTTAATTTTTTCAAAAAGGTTTTATTATTTTTTCTAAGTCTAACATGGATAAAAAGTGCTCTTTTTATTTTTAATAAATAATCAAAGTGGATAAAATTCAAAACAAAAAATATGGTGTGAAATAACATGCATCCAAGTATATTATCCTATTTTTTTCATAATTTTGGAGCATGGATGATATTTATAAAAATTAAAAGCATGCACCAAAATTAAATACTAACAGGGACCTTTTTGCAAATATTGAAAAGTTTACATGCATTCTAAAATCTTAAAACAAAAACCATGGTAATTTGTCTATGTATATTTATATTAAAAGCACATACTAGGGACTTAAATGTAATATTCAAAAATTTTAAAACCCTCTATATATTTTTTCCATAAAAATTAACACATAGTATACAAATTTAAGGACTATTTATAAATATACAAATAAATAGGGATATAATTGCAAAATATCCACCTCACGTGGGTGGCCACATGAGGTGAGCTGGCACGGACACCAATGCAAATACATAATAAGATGGGGGGTTCCATGCAAAAATACCACTTTTATTTACACTACGAATCATATTTACAAGACCAAGCAGTAAAACCAAAAAGGTGGAGGGGAAGATATGTAATTTACCCCTAATAGTGCGCAATCCAATAGTTGGGCTTGACTCACTTGGACGCTTGCATGTTCTAGATGTGCGATGATGCTTCGGGTTGTAATGACCAATCAGATGGTGCATGTCATCATGATCCAACAATGATAGAAGAATATGGAGCTCCTCTCCAGATCGGATGGTACCTGCTGTCCTCGAAGAATAGGGATGAACTCCCCCTCCTCTGGGCTTCAATTTTCGAATCCGAGAACCCTCAAAACTCTTTCTTGATGCTGAAGTGGTCTCCACGTTTGCGCATGGCTTCCGCATCTTGCAGACCCCTCAAAACTGTCCTGAGCTCATTGGTGGAGCTCTAGCGTGCCTAAGTGCCTGGAGCTGCTCTTGAAGTCGAATATCCCTCAGATGGGCCCTTCCAGGAGCATTACCTGCATAGAAAACTCAAAGGGGCTCCAATGATGCTTCCTGGGCTAATATTGGTGGAAATCGATGGTGAAATGGAAGGATGTGGAGGTGCTCCAACAGAGGTGGAGAAGAGCATCAGGGCTTTATCTAGGAAGGATGAAGGTGATCTGATGGGTTGAGGCATGGAGAATGCGTCGAGGAATGAAGGGGGCGTGAAAGGTGGGGCTGAGACTATCAGAAACGGGGTGAAACACGGCCGGAGTAGAGAGGTCCAGTGATCGAAGATCTTGATTTTACGCTAGATTATTGATCTAAGGATGAAATGAAAGACATGAAACTAACAACTAATGCTAAATCTACTTAGAAATGTGTAAAAAGTGTGCAGCTCGTACCCAGGGACCAAGGAGCAGAGGTGCCGCTAGAGCTCCACCTTGGGCCGCTTCCTCTCCTCCGTTCACCGCTCCAGCACTGCAAGGAGCGTCGGTTGTCACCCGGTGTCACACTTGGCCGAGGTGTGGGGGATTCAAGGCTCGAGAAAGGACCAAAATGGAGAAGGAGGCTGGAGGGTTTTATTTATAGAAATGGTTTTGGCAGATCTTGCGACTGGATTCAAGGATGCAATGAGGGGATCGATGGGATCTAAGGATACAACGTGGATCATGGAGATCCCATCTGTTGAAATTGTTCAAGGCTCAAGGTAATTTGATCATTAGAACGCAAAGGGAAATGGTGAAAAGTGGGCGGCTCGAGGCTCTGACATAGGTCAGAGGCACCAAAGGGCAGTTGACTGGGGTCAAGAAAAGACGTGCTCTGGTTGGTCCATGTGGACCAACCAGAAGAATGCAAGGCAAAAATGCCTTGTAAAATGAATAATAAATAGTACATTAAATTATTTTTTTAGGTTATAATGTGAAAGATGTTTTTTTTTAATTTTATGTAGTATTTTATCCCTATTTTATTTATTTTTATGAGGCTATTTATTATGAGTTAGTATTTACATGTATAGTTATGGGTATATTTACCTATATATGTGTATTTTATTTTTATTTTGTATTTTAGATTTTATTATTTTGTATACTTAATATATATATTTATAACTTATTTATATGTACACAAATATATTTTTATTGAATTTTTCTGAGTTTATTTGTATAGTTAAATAAATATATGTATATATAGGTATAAGTATAGTATATCATATATATATATATATTTTATACACTTATTTAGTTTAGTTTATTTTTAATGATTTTCTTTTATTCCAATTATGTACATATAATATAAATAATACTTACAAAATTATAAAAATGTAAAATGATGAAAATTATAAAGAATAAATAAAATGAATATTTTATTCATTTATATTGTACAATAGGGGTCCAAAACCGAACTTTTACATCTTTGCTCCAAATTAGGTGAAACCACATTCATTAAATAGCTAATTAAGATTTATATGCAATTAAAGGTGATTTTTATGTATTTTGAATTTTTATGGAGAAAATATGGATCTGGGAAGTTTGGGTTTTGGCTTTTATTCGAAGTGTAGAATGGACATTGTATATTATTTTTATGTGAAATCACTTTTATATTTTTCTATGTATTTTTATCTATAACTTTCATGTACAAAGTTTCTTTATTTGATGTATAAATAATAAAGAATAAAATGAATCCCAAAAATGAATTATTGAAGAAATACAATTAAGGTTTTTATTATGTGTTTGGTCCTTATCTCCCTTTATTTTATTACTTGTCGACCAAAATCATCATGATGCCTAGGTATCGAGGTTCAGGGTCCTAAAATACCTTTGATATTTTATTTTTTTCTTTTATTTTCTTTATTCTTTTATTTTGGATCTAAATAATGCATTTTATACAATATTTATACAATAAATAAGGAATCTTAATTCATGCAAAATAATGATATATACTTGCATTTTGCAAAGGTTTAAAGGCCAAAATGAAAAAATAAAGTGATGAAATAGAGATTCAATACCGCCTTGGAAAATCATTCCTACATTTCTTCTCTCATCCCGAACTAACTAGTAACAATGTTATGTCTAAAAGGCTATAAACAAATTGACATTAACATACACACACTTGTACCAGCACACTTGATTTAGACACATTAACTTACGAACTACATATTCACTTCACTCACTTGCTGCCCACCTCATTGAGTTCAATCCAAGACTTACCTAGTTAGACATAACAGATATATATTCTTATTGTATAACGACAATTGATACAATACTACAACCTATTCTTTTCTTGGCTTAGTCTCAAGTTGTGCAATCAATATAATATCAAAAAATATGCACTAAATTGAAAACAAATAAAAATGAACTAAAAGATTCCTTGTATAAATTATTGAAGTTTGATTTGAGTTTATTTTGTATATAATAAACGCCCCACAACCTAAATTCATACATATAGGTCCTATATAACATAAACGTATTTTTTAAATTTAAAATATTTTATATTATCAACTTTAAAGATGGGTATGGCCAAGTTCAAGTTCATATGCGTGAGATATTGAACTTTAAAAGTAGACATATTGATAATTAATATATGGATTTTGCTATATGTCCAATGCTGTATTTTTGATATATTTTTGGGACCAGACAAGTCCAAGAATGAACCTCCTCTTCTACCAGACTGAGACCCTAGCCTATTCCAACTCTTCCCGCTCAATTTATGTTCTTCTTTCTTGTTCTGGAACTAGAGTAATGCTATACATTTCAACTGAGTCTAAAAAAGAATTAGATTAATTAGAGTTAAAATAAAGTGTATAGAAAATTTAAAAGTTTTCTATTTATTTAAACATCTATACAATGGTCCAAACCCAAAAAAGAACCCTTCGACTTCTTTTTTTTGAAAAATATTTTAAAAATTTTATTTTTTTATGTATGATGAAATTTAGAGGCGAATTTGGATGATTTGGATTTTAATAATAATAGTTACAACCATAGGAAATTGGCATTTATGGAACTAGGCTTTGAGTTTCTTCTAGGTTATGAGGGTTTGACATATTTTTATATTTTAATATACATTTTACATACAAGATAAAAAAAGGAATTAAAATGAATTTATTAGGTCAAACTAAAATTTATTTACAATATATACACATGTTATATGTACAATTGGGCCTCTTTTTAGTTTTTTCTAGATTTTCTTCTTTGTTTATTTGTTGAAACAAGTCAATCTGGCTTTCTCAAGTTCTTAGGTTATTCTTGTTTTTCTTGGTCAGTTTGTACATATGTACATAGTGTACATCCTTCCGAGTTTCTTTGCTTTCTTTTGTTTCTTTGTTTCTTTTATTTTTGTAATATTTTTATATTAATATCATGTTTTTATTTGTTAGTTCATTTATACAAGAAAATACTATTACAATTTTTTAAATGTATTTGCTAAATATTTCACGACAAGAATTGCATAGAATGTAGATGAAATTAAGATTCATCATACACATGCAAAAGTGTTTGGTAACCATAAACCACATTCTAGAAGAATGCCCATTATTGATGGCCCTTCCGAAAAATATTGTTGATATATTTATATAATTGGACCTTTTGTATGGAGAGTTGTTTAGTATCACATTGTTGAGTGGTGGGACTTGGTTGATTTGGGGGGGGGGAGGACTATGATAAATCCTCCTTGAGAGATTCTCATCAAAGTCATAACCCTAGTGGCTTTATCCCATGGTTTCATCCTGCTCTTTAGGGAGCAGGGTAAACATACTAAATCAATCTCATAACCATTTTAGCTTAAATGACCATGCACCAAATTGGTTGTATTGGCTTTGAGTTTGAACACAGCTTCTCTACGATGGTATATTGCCCTAGACGGGCACGGATCCTCTGTCGTAAGTGGATTGCAGCAGAGTCTGCTGCAATCCACGGATGGCTGCCACGTGGACTATTCTTGATCGGACGGTGCGCCCCCGCTCCTCCTCTCTCCCGAATCCCTCTCGTCCCCGCCCCTCCCGAATCCCTCTCGCCCACCTCTTCCCCGAGCCGTCCCTCTCGCCGCCTCTCGCCGCCTCTTCCCCAAGCCGCCCCTCGCCGCCCACCTGCTGCCAAGCCCTCTCTCGCCCCCGATCATCTCTCCCTCGCTGCCCTCGCCGCCTAGCCCAGACCTCGAGCCCTCTCTCGCCCCTACCCTCTCGCCGCCTCCCCGACTCTCTCTCGCCCACCCACCGCCTCTCGCAGCCTCTTCCCTTCGCCGCCCCTCGCTGCCCACCCGCTGCCAAGCCCTCTCTCACCCCCGACCATCTCTCCCTCGCCGCCTACCCCAGACCTCGAGCCCTCTCTCGCCCCCACCCTCTCCCCGCCTCCCCGACTCTCTCTCGCCCACCTTCCGCCTCTCGCCACCTCTTCCCCCAGCTGCCCGTCGTCGCCCACCCGCTGCCAAGCCCTCTCTCGCCCCCGACCATCTCTCCCTCGCCGCCCTCGCCGTCTACCCTGACTCTCTCTCGCCCACCATCGCTGCCTTTCTCGGATCACGTGCTTTTCTCGTCATCAGCATAATCAAGAAGCAAAGAGTATTCGACTACTTGAGATTATCATGTAATGTTATTTCATATTGTGTGTGTGTTTAAATTTATTTGATTTTTAGAATGGCGGCCTCCACAAGCAAGACTCATGGCAAGAAGATCTCGGTTGATGGCGATAAGAGATTTTTGCCATCTACCACCACTGATGGAGCTACATGTAAGATATATATATTTGATGCAAATGAGTAAAATGTAGTTGGTTTTAGCATTCCGCTTAAGAAACCATTGCTAACAGGGAGGAACGTTGTGAAGACCAGATGTTCAATTCGGTGGTACTTGTCCTTCATCGAACAAATTTCCCCTAAAGATATTCATTATCGACGTATGAGCAAGACACCTTTTTCGAGACTATTGAACATCCCTGAAATTGATGTCAATGCTTATCTACTGGATGAACTTCTGGGTAGATATTTGGGGGCTAACAAATTTGATATTGGAGGAATCCCACTAGAGTTTAGTAGTTTTGAGTGTGATGCATGTCTTGGTCTACCATGCAGTGGCTATTGCATTGAACTGACTGGCAGGGTCAAGAAGATTGGATGGTTGGAGGAGAAGTTATTCGGCTCGGAAGGAGGTGTAGACTTGTCTAGGGATTTTCTGGCCAGAAAATGAAGAGCATGGTAGATTTGGAAGACGAGGATGATGTTGAAATATTTTGTTCTTTGTGGATTCTTCTAATGTGTTCATCATTCTGTTGTGTACTGCATCTTACACATGTCCAAGGCATGTCATTGCTTACTTAGCGCATTTGGATGACGCTAAGTACTACAATTGGGGTAGTGCAGTTCATCACTTCCTTATGGACAAATTAGATGATGTGTCGAACTCCATTAAGAAAAGAAATGAGGACCGGGTTGACCAGTCAGTTGGATATGTAATCGGTTGTGCTGTCGCTCTACTGGTATGTAATTATCGTCCATCCATACATTCTATGAATGATGCATGGTTTATAATTAATATATAATGCAGGTTTGGTGCTATGAGCACACCACTATTTCGACTCTCACATTCTTCAACACGTCTATCCGACTGCAGAAATGGGCTAGTAGGGGTTAAGAAGATCGGAGAGTAAGGGCCATTGCTACTCTGCAATCGGATGAGGTATATTATTATTTTTGTTTAATTAATACCTTTAGATCTTATCTATAAAATTACATTTTAATGTGCAGGTAATTGGAGAGGTGGAGTGGTCCAAACAAGAGAAGAAGTTGGTTTACCCGATGATGCATGATGTTCCTTCATTCAGTCAGTTGATGAGGCGGATGGATATCCCATCTACTTGTAAAGTCTCTTCAAGAATTACGGTGGGGTCATCATCAGCAGACGAAGAGAATAAGCGCCCGAGAGAGCGCATTGAAGAATTAGAAAACCTATTGAAAAAAAAGGACGATGGAGAAGGGAGTTGTGAGGACCGAGGGAAGCCTGAAAATGCAGAGGTAACGATACATTTCAATCATGTAAGTAATTTAGCATAAAGTTGTCATTAACTTTACCTTTAATATATTTATTTAGTTGTCTGAGGATATAGTCTATCATACATCTTCGGGCAATTACTGCACAGCGACCCAATTGGAAAAAGCAAGAAAAGGGGGATTTGTGCTCGATGATGTATGTTTTAAAAAATTATGATATTATGATATATATTTAAAAATACAGTGAACTTACGTAGGCTCTTTCCTTTTTGAGGTGATTGATGTGTACCTAGACATCCTTGCTATTGAGAATCAAAACATGAGGACCCGTCACACATGTGGTTTCCTATCCATATATGCACATGTATTGTGTTTTTCATTATCCTTTTTTAAGATCTTATATAATAACGTGTGACTTTGACACAGAACAAATTTCGCGGGGATCCAAGCCATGCTTCTCACGAGGAGGTATTGGAGTTTGGAAAATTTTTTTATCGGGAAAACATGAAGAATCTTTCGCTTTACTTTATGATCATTTTCTCGGATGCGCATTGGCATCTCGTGGTCATTGATATGAAGGAGGAATGTTTTAAGATGTACAACTGTAGGACTGGGCATCACGGGGATAAGAAAGCCTCTCTTTTATTGGTAAGTAACTCTTGTTAATAATGTCGTATACATTCTGTTTACCTTTCTCGTCTAATACAATTATACATCTCATCACTTAGGTTGGATGGGCAAAGCGGTATATGGCTGAAGTCCTAGCATTGACGGAGGTACTACAATGGAAGACGACGAGAGTTGATGGCATACCTCGTCAAGATGATGGTAGTTTGGATTGCGCCATATTTACAATGCAATACGTTGAGAACCTTGCACGTCGGAAGAAGATGGCATTCAAGCAAACAGACATGCCAACGTTAAGAAAGAAGATTATATGCAAGATATACAACGAAGGACAGAATCAAAAATCTTAGAACATTATATGTAGTTTTTGTGTAATATATGCGTTACGTTGTAATATTGCATGGGTTATTGATACATTGGCCGTTACTTTCGAACTTTAATATTTCTTGCTTCATTTTGGTCCTGTGTATCCAAGACGTGTATTGTATGCGTTACGTTCTAATATTGCATGCGATTTTGATGCTTATCCAACGTTTTGAGTGAACACTTTGAAGTACCTTGCACATTTATACCGAAACTCGTATAAACCAAGACATGCCAACGTTTTGAGTGAGCTTTTGAACGTATTGAGTGAACAGATAGCACATTTATACTAAAACTCGCACATTTATACCAAAACACGCACATATATACCAAGAGATCTTTTATCCAAGTAGACCCTCCTCCATACCCAAAGTCACCCATATATACCAAAGTAGACATTTACATACAACAGAGAGCACATCCATACGAAAAGTCGCACATATATACTAAAAGACGCACATATATACTAAATCCAAGTAGAGCCTCATCCATACTAAAACTTTCCCATTTATACCAAAGTAGACACTTCCATACAACAGAGAGCACATCCATACAAAAACTTGCACATATATACCAAAATACGCACATATATACTAAATCCAAGTAGTGCCTCTTCCATACGAAAACTCGCATATATATACCAAAATAGACACTTCCATACAACAGAGATCACATCCATACAAAAAATCGCACATATATACAAAATCACGCACATATATACCAAATCCAAGTAGAGCCTCTTCCATACTAAAACTCACCCATTTATACCAAAGTAAACATTTACATACAACAGAGAGCACATCCATACGAAAAGTCGCACATATATACAAAATCACGCACATATATACCAAATCCAAGTAGAGCCTCTTCCATACTAAAACTCACCCATTTATACCAAAGTACACATTTACATACAACAGAGAGCACATCCATACGAAAAATCGCACATATATACTAAAAGACGCACATATATACTAAATCCAAGTAGAGCCTCATCCATACTAAAACTCTCCCATTTATATCAAAGTAGACACTTCCATACAACAGAGAGCACATACATACAAAAACTCGCACATGTATACCAAAACACGCACATATATACTAAATCCAAGTAGAGCCTCTTCCATACTAAAACTCACCCATTTATATGAAAGTACACATTTACATACAACAGAGAGCACATCCATACAAAAAGTCACACATATATACTAAAATACGCACATATATACCAAATCCAAGTAGAGCCTCTTCAATACCGAAACACGCACATTTATACCAAAGTAGACACTTCCATACAACAGAGAGCACATCCATACAAAAACTTGCACATATATACCAAAACACGCACATATATACTAAATCCAAGTAGAGCCTCTTTCATACGAAAACTCGCATATATATACCAAAATAGACACTTCCATACAACAGAGATCACATCCATAAGAAAACTCGCACATGTATACCAAAACACGCATATATATACCACGAGACCTTTTATCCATGTAGAGCCCCCTCTATACCAAAACACGCACATATATACCAAAGTAGACACTCCCATACAACAGAGAGCATATATGTTTGAGTTCATACAGAAGTTCATGTCTAATACTCCAAAAAATGTGAATTCTCATGTTCTCATATACCAATCTTTCTTTCCATACAAAGAAATTCCTCTCCACGAATCACATGGAGTGATTAGTTCGAATCTCTCCAACATTAGAGGACTATTGCAGGCGCACTGATGACACTGAATGCTGTGAAGAAACCTGATGGTAGAAAATATGTTAGGAACCATGCGAGAAAAAATCTGAATATTATGCTTAAAAATTTTTACCTGATGTAAAAAGTTAGTGTAACTAAATTGTTGACTCCCAACAATAGGTTGCGGTTGGTCTTGTTGTCGCATGTTTTGATGTGTCTGAGATGACTGCCCTTCACTTGTTTGTTTTACTCTTCGAGAATTTTTCGATTTCACTAATGCTTTCTCCACCCAACTCTTCTTCCTCCTTTTTTGTCCGCCTTTGACCCCCTCCTTCTTCTTTACTCCCTTTGCTTTTGTAAGAATTGAATTTGTTGCGACGTTATTAACCTTCACCGCTTTATCAATACCCTCATTGTCGCCCACCCTCAAAATTTGCAATTGAGTTGATAGTTACGCAAGTGCGTTCTCCATCAATGGCGTACCCTCCTCACTCTCCGAAGCTGCGTTAGCCAACTTCACAAGATTAGTGCAAAGCCTTCTATACCTTTGGATAACACATAACATTTGATCACTCTCGTTTGGGATGTTATCAACCCTTTCAAGGATAATATCTCTTGCATGTTTTGTCCATCTTCGAACGATAAATGCATCGGGGATCTCCTTATAATTTAGTGAATCCAACACTTTAATCATATGAGAACACATTATTGTATATCGTACAAAGAGTCCGCAAGAGCAAGTTGTGGTCTCGACAACGGAGATCATTCGGACTGTATGTGATGTTTCTTTGCCATACTCAACAACAATATAGCGAGTCAATCCGTCAACGGTTTCAACTGTCGAGATTATTGTTATGAGGAACTTCTCAAACTCCTTTTGGAACAACTCGAATACATAAGGGGTGTAAATCTTTGCAGCTTGCAATATCATTGGTGCATGCATCAAGATTCTCGGTAAATTTTGTCTTGCTTCAAACTCGGTTTGCACCTCGTTGTGTCGCTTGTCAATGATTATGCGTTCGAAATGAACAAAAAAATCTCTAAAATTGAATTCACATCGAAGATATGCCTTGACAGATGAGTTAAAAGATTCTGATAATTGTGTACTTGTAATCCCGAGAGTGAGCAACCTGTTCAAATAACATTTGGCCTACTTTTGACGTTGTAAAAATTTTCCAGAAAGCCAGCTATTTCGCATAATTCATAGGTCCTTATCATTTCATCCCACTTGTTCATGAAAGCAGCTTCGTCATCAAGCTCATGCATGCATTTACCAAACATTCGTAGAACTGGACCTACCTCACCAACAACGGGAGCTAAATTTTTCACAGCATTCTGCATTATATGATATGAACACAGACAATGAGAAACTTCAAGAAGCTTATTGGCGATGGCACCACCCATTGCAGCATCCTCGTCTGTAAAAATTATCTTCGGCTTTTTCTTTGAATGGACCTCAACGAATGTTTCGAATAACCATTCAAACGAAGCCATGCTTTCATCATATAGTAAGGCAGCACCGAAGACAACCATCTGACGGTGGTGATTAAAATCGGTAAATGCTCCCAAGGGTCTCAACTCCCTATTGGTATTGAATGTAGTGTCAAAACAGATAACGTCGCCAAAAAAGGAGTAATCTTCGCGCATTCGTGAATCTGCCCAAAATATATTTGTGACTTGGTCTTCACAATCGAGCTGTAGCACATAATGGAAGTGAGGATCTTGTAATGATTTCTCTTGAAAGTATGCCAATAGACACCCAAGCTCTCCTGCCGCCATCTGATTTTGACGTCTTGTTCGTAAAAGGTTCTTATGATCCAATTTCGTGTATCCGAGATGCTCAACTCCTCCAGATAATTTTCCAGCAAGATCATGTGCCCCCTTTAGAGAAATTCCAGCATCTGCAGCAATATCTATTTGAATTGATTGCGTCTCCAAATTTTGTCTTTGTGATCTCATCATGTGAGCACATTCTTCCAAATGTAATGGATGATTATGCTCCAATTTCAATTGTGTTACAATATACTTCTCAGATTTCTTATCCCGGTTGATCTTCAAATGAGCACCACAACCGCATCGTGTTTGTGCTCTTGGCTTCGTTGTATCTTAGTCTCTTTTATCAAACCCTCTGTAACCCTCCTTAGCGCAAACAAATTTGATCGAAGTAATAATTCCCGTGATTTTACTTTTGTTTATGTAGTCTTTACGTAGACTGAAGCTGCATTTTGCTGCAAATGAATTATACAAATTGAACGCGTCTTCCACAGTTTCAAATTCCTGACTCTTCTTCCATTGACAATTCAACACTGTTTGGATAATCGATGTTAACCATCGTGGGAGAATCAACAATATCAATATCTACTAACTGATCTCCAGTTATTGGCAAGCACGAGATCCGAATATCTTCCTTTAACCAACTACAAGAGACAAATTCATTGAAAAATGAACCAACAATTAACATACAAAATATGCATATTTAGTTAAAAACAAGTTATATTACAATAATGTACATTTCCAAGGAAAAGCATAACCAAAAAACAAGTTTACTAGTACAATTTACAAACAAGATGGCATGTGACTAGATGACCTAAATATACATTTCCAAGGAAAAACATAACAAAAAAATATTATATTACATTATCAAACAAATGAGGCAGGGCCGAGAGGAGTTGAGATCGGGGGAGAGGATGGCGGCGGGGACGAGAGGGGGCGGAAGATGTTTGCGGCAAAGCGACAAGACGACGAGAGACGACTTCAGCAGAGGATCCGACAGCGATGCGCGGGGCGGTGGTCCACAAGAGGGTCGGGGTGGCGGCGAGGTCGGAGACGATGGTCGGGGAGGCGGCGAGGTCGTGTGCGGGCGAGAGTCGGGAGAGTAGGGATTCGGGAGGGCCGCCCGTTCGCGAGAGGATGGGGGCTGGGGGCGAATCGAGAAAGGGCTCGGGGGTGGGCGAGAGAGAGTCGGGGAGGCGACGATGGTGGGAGAGAGGGATTCGGGAGGGGCGGGGGCGAGAGGGATTCGAGAGAGAGGAGGAGCGGGGGCGCACCGTCGGATCAAGAGTAGTCCACGTGGCAGCCATCCGTGGATTGCAACAGACTCTGCTGCAATCCACTTACGGCAGAGGATCCACGCCCATATATAGACAATATATTGCAAATGATCTTTCAATGGAACTCTTGTCCTAATTCCTAATATCATCGAGCGTATTTTCTCTCTCTCTCCACTAATTGGAACAAGGAATCTCCCATGATATGTAATTGAAGATGGTTATTCTGCCTTTGATTTTTTACCGGCACACCAACACCATAGATGAGGATATTAAAGCCATCCAGGTAAAAGCAGAAAAAGATTTTTAATGTGGGCTTTACAACTCTCTGGTGGCACCCTAAGGTCCAAAAGCCTATGAAAGGTCTCGATGAAAAAGAAACTTGTTATAATTTTTTAGGTTGAATGTTATATTTCCCTTATGGATTGCTCTATAACTTTTTGTAAACTAAGGTGGAGATATCAGTTGTCGGCCTTTCACTACAATTGTAGTAAACTCTATCCCACTATATGTGACATTTTAACTAGCAATAAGTACTTTCTATGGTTTTAGTTGAAAAAACTTGATCTTTTTCTAAAAAAATATTATTGCCCTTTCGTTAGTGGGATAAATATTAACCAATGTTGACTTGTTTCGATTCATTTTTTGTTCCTTATTTTTGAGAACGTGGACAAGTAGTATTTATTGTGACACAAATTGATTATGGTGAAACAGGTAGTATGGATGGAGAACAAATAGTAATCATTACTTTAAAAGGAGTGATAAGGGAAAGCAAAATACTTGCAAATAAAGAAAGTGGATGCCTATTCTAGGAATACAAAATCCAAATTACACTACAAAAAAGGCGGGATTGGCGTGCACATAAAAGCTCGTTATGTGCACGCCTAGTGCCCACCATGTGCACGCCCGAGAGGTGGGCGAGCACATGTGCTCGTTCAGGGCATGCTCGCTTCTGTGAGAGTCACCCCGGCTGGTGGGCGAGCACATCGGGACGCTATGTGCTCGCTCTCTCGCTGGCGGGCACATATGTGCCCGCCGATGTGATCGCCTCCTTTATAAATTGCGATTACCCACGGAGCACCTGGCGAGCACATGTGCTCGCCCAAACTAATATCCAGGAAAAAAATATACAGGTTCGACAAGGTTTTGACGCCCCGTCGAACTTGTATAGCCTGCCAATAAGCCACTGCAGGTACTTATAAGAGCTCCCTAATGGTATATATATTATAGCAGTTCGTTGACTAAGATAACTAGCACTAACAATTAAAAGTCACGCAATATACATGAATTCAGAAATAAACAATCTAATTTAACATCTAAATATTACAAAAAAGTCATAGCCAACAAAGTTCATATAAATTAAAAGATGTGCTAATAGTTTAAAAAAAATACAGGTCCAAACCAACAAAAATTTACTTCTTCTTTGATCTAAAAAATTTAGACATTAAACCCTGCTTTGATTTCTTTTTTTCCTTCTCCTTTTCTTTGAACCTCGCATACATGCATGCCTCTTCTTCAGGGTCGTTCTCCTCCTCCTCTTAGTCATCAGATTTAATCTCTTCAGGTTGAGATGCATGCCCTTGCGACCTATATTATATATGGAAGATATATATCTATTACATGCATTTTGTAGATATAGAAATTTAAAATTATTACTCATTCTATAAGAAGAATACTTACATGTACGCCGTGAACTCCTCTCGGAGCTTCGTCACCTACTCCACCATCATCGCCATCTGCAACTCCATTGGAACTGATGATTGGGACGGATGTGGTTGCGTGTACGACGGCTGAGAGTATGCAGAAAAGGAGTGACGATGTTCCTCCGCATAATATGGAGTAAGACCACCAAGCGTCTGCTTCCTGTTCGCCACAACGTCCCTCTCCTCCAACACCTTATAAGTTTTTCAATTTTTAATATAAAATTATATATTAGAAATGAGTATAGTAAGATAATATTTATCCATATATACCTGCTTCCATATCGTTTTATCAAATGATGGTTGCTCTCCAGTTGGATCGACACCCCATTTTTCTGCAGATAGTGCCAGATAACGATCCTGAAATACAAAGTTTAATATATATAAATGAGTTATAATATATCATTTAATTGTAAATAAATTGATAGACTTACCAACAATTGTCCTGCTTCAGGAGTGGACCATTGCGACTCTCCTTCTCTCCCGCTCATGTGGGACCTCGACCACCACTCATGAAAAGAGGGTTCCCTTTCCAACCTAGCTGCCTGAATTTTTTTTAAGATGTAATAACTACATTGCATTATATTAAAGTAGATCTCCAAAAATTAATTTTAAATCGTAATACCATCTCCGCTCTAATCTGATTGTGGCTTTTAGAGCCACTTGTCGACTTAATCCTTTGTTTCTGGCGGTTTGTCCTTCCCGCCGTAGATCTTCTTCCAAACTCATCATCCGCAACGAATGCATCACAGAAATCTGCCCATCTGGTAGGATTATGTTATGATTATTGATTATTTTAAAAAGTTTATTATAAATTATTTGACAAGTATAATACCTATCCTCCGTACACCATGTTGGCGGGAACCTCTTCATCTCCTCAAAATTCATCTCCTCGCATCCCGTCTTCGCATACGAGTCTCTCCCTGCCTTGAAAAATGTATCGCTCATTCTCTTTTCTGCCAAACGAATGAAGGCTCTACGATAAGCCTCCTTCCTCAGACCAGAGCCAAGGCGAAACCTACTCTGAAAATTATAACAAATTATAAGATACAAAAAACTTGACCAAAAAAATATGTATCACTTCTTAGAAATATTTCTTACCAGAAACATGTCAAACAGTCTCTCCTGTTCTGCAGCAGGGATGCGACACCATCTAAATTGCATGGAAGTCAAGTGTGTCTTTATTATGTTGGTTATCTCCTTTACCACGCTGTTGCTGTTCACAAAATCCTTGCATTTGCTAGAAAATTTAACTTTGATACAATTTATAAAAATTTGGAAAATATCTAAAGATAAAATCTATAAAAATTTTACCTCCCATCAGCCGTAACCTCCAACAAAGGGTGGGACGCCGAGGTCTGTCCAATTGCAGTAGGTAAAGGCACAGATGTGCTCGGACGTCCAGAAGAAGGAGAGTCATAACCCATCGATGTCCGTGCTGGTATGGGGACCTGGACTGGGAATCCTGTAGGGGCTGCTGAGGTAGATGGCTCTCCATAGCCTCCTACGTAAAAGGGTGACAGGGGATAACCAAAAGACTCGTAGTATGCTATCACCCGGCGGACCTCGTCGGACTGTGAATCAGGAACAGCATCCGGGGTGGGCTGCCTACTGGAAGAAGGTGTGTCTGAGGAAGATGGACGATTGGATCTATGTAATCCATGCGCCCCGCCACGTCCAAAACCTGCTATGACTGTAATAATGATGTATTACATATTTATTACTTAAGAATTTAGTTAATTCAATTATAATTGTGTAATAAAACTTACAACTAATCTTCATCACTTATTTCGGTGATATTTCTTCATTTTCTGAGTTTTCAGAGTAATCATTTCTGGAGTCAGTATCATCTTGTAAGTCAACACACGATAATTGGGACTTCTCCTATTAAGTCGATTCTTTCATTTATCGGTGTGAATGCTTCATCTATGCCATCTTCCTGATTAGTGTAATCATTAGAGATATAACCTCGAGAATTTATCTTCACAACAGTTACTGTTTCAACGCTCCATCTCTTCTTTGATATTTGTGGGAGATAACATACTTGATCCGCTTGAGATGCTAAGACGAATGATTCAAATCTGCGTATAAATTTTCTTTGCACTACATCGACAATGTTATTTCTTTTATCGAGTACTACACCTCCATTGGGTTCATATCAATCACACAAAAAAAGAACTACTTTATTCAAGCCTGGTATACTATATTCCACTTCTATTATCTCCTTTAAAATTCTGTAATAATTCAGATGATCTTCCTCATAATAAGATCCGCGAACCATCAATCCATGATTTTGAGTTGTCAAATATTTACCGGAATTTAAGGTATGAAAACGATATCCATTACTGTAGCAAGAGTTGTATGATCGGACCTTATAAACAGGGCATTCTCCAAAATATTTTAAAATATGAGAATAGAAATCACCACCGTCCAACTGTTTTGAGCGGTCTTTAAAACACGCTGAAAATTGATTCCTATAAGTGCTAAGAACTTCGTCATCTGAATACATAGGATTTTCCTCTATAATTTTCTTTCTAAATTCCCTAAAATTGGCAAGAGAAACATAAGAATTACTTGTAATGAATATATACATAAAGTAATTCAAATACTTACTGAACATATGGTGTTATTTCCTCCCAATTGTCTAATACGTATAACTCTGCAGCATCCTTCTCTTGTTTCGATAAGAAACGTTCAGTTGCTTTTCCTATTAGATGAGTGGATGGCCGAAAGATACTAATACAAGGTTCTTCATCGGAAGAAATTATCTCATTCCTCCTACACCTATTGTGGATAGTCTCCACATCTTCTGGAAGATATCTTGCACATAATGTTACGACTTCCTCATATATATTGTGAACTTATAGATCCTTCAACTTTACTTTTGTTTCAGACCTTTCTTTTAAGAAAGAATATAAACCTATAAGAAAGTAGGTTAAACATTTAGTCCAAATAGTAAAGAATGGAATGATACTATAATACATTTAATTACCTTTCAAATGGATACATCCAACGATATTTTACCGGTCCTCCAACTTTTGCTTTCCATGGAATATGAATCATCAGATGCTCTATCGAATCAAAAAAATGAAGGCGGAAATATCTTCTCCAGGTTACACATAATCACAGGAATATTTTTTTGAAGATAATCCATCTCCATGCGGTGTATGCGTGACAAGCATAACACTTAGAAAAATCTGCTAACATCTGAAAGAGCATCGATAACATTTTTTGGTAACAATCCTCTGAACACTAACGGTAGTAATCTTTCCATAAAAACATGGCAGTCATGACTTTTCATTCCCTTAAATATAACTTTTTCAAATCGACCAAATTGGAAAAATTTGATGCATATCCGTCTGGAAACTTCAATTTACTTGTCCATTCACAAACAAGGTTAACTTGATTTCTATCTAAGGTATACTTTGCTTTGGGAACTTCAACCCTTCCACTATCATGTTCCTTGATATGCAATTCTAGCCGATTACATATGATTTATAAATCACGACGAGACTTTACTGTATCTTTTGATCGACCGGTTACATTCATAACGGTGTAGAAGATGTTATCAAACACATTTTTCTCTATATGCATAACATCTAAGTTGTGTCGTATCAGTAACTTACTCAAATATGGTAACTTCCAAAATATACTCTTCTTAATCCAATTATTACTGTCACCAAAAGCAGAAAGGTTTTTTGTTATATCTCCATTTTCTAAGGCTGATTTATCTAATTGTTCCAAGTATGATAATATCATATCGTCTGTCTTAATTGGTGGAGGATCTGCAAGATCAATTGTGTTCCTTTTAAAAAACTGCTTCTGTCTTTAATATGGATGATTATTTGGAAGAAACCGTCTGTGACAATCAAAAAAACATGATTTCTGACCGTGTTGAAGCTGAAATGATTTAGTACTCTCCATACAATATGGACAACTTTTACATCCATGCGTACTCCATCCAGATAACATTCCATATGCTGGGAAGTCATTTATCGTCCAAAGCAGAGCTACTTTCATGTTAAATGTTTGACTCTTATTAGCATCATATGTATCAACTCCATCGACCCATAACATTTTCAACTCATCGATAAGAGGATGTAAATAAACATCAATGTACTTTCCCGGATGTGTAGGTCCTGATACTAACAACGAAAGAAACATAAATTGTCGCTTATTACATAACCATGGGGATAGATTATATGATGTTGTCATTACTGGCCAACAAGAGTAATCTTTACTTCTTCCATGAGGATTAAACCCGTCTGTACATAAACCTATAACGCAATTCCTCTTTTCATCCTTAAATGTAGGAAAAGCTGACATCAATTCTTTCCAACAATCAGACTCGGATGGATGCTCCATATAGTCATCGACTTTATGTTCCGTGTGCCATGCCATGTACTTCGCCGTTTCTTTACAATAATATAGTCGTTTCAATCTCGGAGTCAACGGGAAAAAAACGTAGAATCTTTCTCGATATTTTTGTTCCACTCTTACTAGCTGTCTGATATCTTGGCTCATTACATTCAGGACACCGTTATAAATGTTGATATTCACCGTAATATAGAATATGGTGATTTATGCATGAGTCTATTTTAACTTCTGCTAAACCCATCTTCCGCATCATCTTTTTTGTTTTGTAATAATTATCTGGTAATTCTGCATCTTCTGGTAACATTTTCTTAATAATCCTCAGCATTGCATCAAAATTACGATAGGTCGTATTATATTCCATCTTCATCGATAGAAGATCCGAAACCGCAGAAAGTTTTGAATATGTCTTGCAACCCAACCACAATGGCTCTTCCACTTTTTTCAACAGCTCGTAAAATTCTGCAGACTCTCCATATGGTTCCTCATCATCTAACAAAGTATCATTAAAATTTGGACCTGCAACGTCCATAACCATATCTGCAAAAGGATTAATATTGTCAGCTTCTTCCGCATCATTCATATTATCCTCGAAATTCTCACCATGCCTCCACCAAATCTGATATCCTTCCATGAAACCCATTCTATAAAGATGTAACTGAGTTTCGTCTTTTGATCTCTTCCTCATTAGACGACATTTCTTACACGGACACAAGATAGTTCCATCTGAATCCACAATACGGGAACCTTGTGCGTAAGCAAATTGTATAAATTCCTGAACACCTCTTTGAAAGGCATCTGCTATACGTCCATCTACTACACGGTTGTACATCCACTCTCTATTGGTCATATTGATGAACCTGAATTAAATAATCTAAAATGTCAAATCTAGGAAATTGAGGATATCTAAATGTATCACATTATTGAGATAAAAGATGAGAAGAGAAGTGTATTAATAATGTTACCACTTTAGCCCGTCCATAAGGACTCAAATTTATTAAAAGATGATCGTTATCACAAGTATCTTTATTTCTAACGAAAATTCGGCGGCATAACCCTGCACCTCTCCCGTATACCTCATAAATCAATCGTAATTAATTATCAAAATAATCATATTAGTGATTATATCAATAATAACTATGATTGATTTGGTATACCGAAGAGGAAGGGGTTATGAACCGAATTTCCGTAAGAAATAAAGACCTTGTGACACCGATCACCTTTTAGTAAATTTGAATCCTTACGGACCCCCTTAGTCCGGGACCTCCGAACTAAGGAAAGCTAATATAAATGTAATACTTTAAGATCATTTTACGTCATACATTTGTATGTGCTACAAATGAAACTATAAAATAATCTTAAAATATTTATTCATTTATATTAACTAGGCAGTTACACATATTTGGCTGGTTAACGATGGGGATATGGATAAGTGTGATCCTTATTTAGCGCCTAATACAGTGCTTGGGTCACTAAGAGTTAATGGGCACCTGCTAAAAAAATTCGAACCTGCAAACATCAAAATCCACGACCATTGGTCTGGGATAAACATCCCAAAGTGAGTCCAATAGTGCTGTGAAAAAATAAAAAAAATATAACACAGTTAGAGGTGATCAAATTCTCCAATGTGTTGCACACATCACCCGTTGTGCAGGGCCACACACCACCCGGTGTGGAAGGACGCACTGTGTGTGATGGATTTTGTGCGATTTTCTAATAATTAATGGATAGTATTTTGGACTTATCATAAACCTAACTATAAGTTAATGTGATATAATTGGTCACATTAACTAGAATTTATTGTGATAATAAATTATCACAAAGGAAACATTGCTGTATATCATATCTCATATCAACACGATATGAAATTTTCAAACTATTATTAATGATGTTCATCATATCTAATATCTACACTATTGAAGTTGGCTAACTAATGTTATTCACAAATTTCATAACTAATCTTTTTAAGAAAATTAACAATACTAACTAGTGCAGATGTTGTAATGGATATTTTATCATTTATAATTTACAAAATGTAAACATAATGTTGGTTGAGGCATTTTATCGAACACCTACATGGCATACAATTATACATATTATTGAGACAATCATAATCGAAATTACAATACTATAGTGATATACTATTATCCTAAACATGTAAAAAATATTTAAACTATCAAAACAATACACTACATTCAACAAAAAATTGAAACTCTAATCTATCCAAACAATACAAATATGTAATGAAATCGTATAAAAAGAGAAAGGATGAAGGATTATACTGAATGGTAGATGTATATCTACTCAAAAGACGAAAACGGCGGGCATCGGTGTCGGGGCGGAGGGGTGACGGGTCGCCGGAGGGAAGAAATTGGGGGAGGAATGCGTGAGAATTAGGAAGAAGGGCCGCGCGAGGTTCTATTTACGGGCCTGGACGAGCACACTTAAGTGCTCGCCAGGCCGTTGCCAAGTGCTCGCCCGCAATTTACCAGGCGTTAAATTTTTCCGCGCAAAGAAATTCAAGTGGGCGAGCACATGTAAGCGAGCACATGTGCTCGTCCGAATTGATAATCGCGCCTCTCCACAAAATTCAAACCGGCGACCCTCGTGGGCGAGCACATGTGCTTTTCGTGTGCTCGCCCATTATAGGGCGAGCACATGTGCTCGCCTAGTGCACGCAGTGCTGTGCACACTAATCCCGCCTTTTTTTGTAGTGTTAAGAGGAGAAATTCCAAGATTTTTTCCTTGTTCCCAAGGGGCAGAGGAATACAAGAAAGTGATAAGGAGAAATAAAGGGTTATTTCTGTTCAGTTGAAGGGATATGATAATGAGGAATAAGGAGGGATAAATGGTAGTTATTTACCATTCTTTGTTAGATAGGAGGGAGATGATTTAGATAAGATTGTGAGATAAGTTGTAGTTATTTATATTTTTTTGGCAAGAAGTAGATGATGGAGGGGTAATGAGTCCATAATCAAAACATTGATCGCCCATAAGGATAAGAAATTGGAGGAATATGGATGAGTATCGTTCCTCAACCAAACAATTCCCCAATGAATACATCCTTTGAGCTTGTACCGTAAGGAACACCACTTTTTGATGTCATGATATGCCTACACGATTTAGGGCGCACCTAATAGTCATCCATTTAAGTTGCATGCAACCACATGTGTTCGTTTGGTTACCGGATTACCCCAGCGTAACCTGATTTACCCCGTGTGTTTCTGGGTCAAATCATGGGTTGGAATTCCATCACAAACCAATATAACATCACATCACATTCCTCATTCCAATCCTCTACCAACCCTCATAACCATCTCAACAGCTACTATTCACATGAACCCCATGTGTAGTGCACCATATGTATACCAATATTGTAATTCGGTTTGTGATTTATCCTTAGCTATAACTATCATACCTAAGTAGTCAAATTTTCACCGTTTTCCCTAAATTAATCGGAGACTAAGGCAACACAAATCGAACTTTAGCTAACTTCTCTACTGACAGTGACAGTAATCTCCAGAGATTCCCAACCTTTAAACCCCTGTTCTGCATTCAGTATAGTATATTCCATGCCGTGCAGTCCACATACCCAAGGGCAGATTTCCCAACTTTACTGCCCACCATTCTCGGAGATGTTTATGTGGTTCTTGAGGTACCAAATTCGTCAATTTTGACTTCTGAGCACATGTACTCTTCAGATCTTTTTTGGGTACTCTACTGACAGAAAAGGAAAAAAATGCAGCACGTAGGGTTCCCATCCCCAGGTAGATGCGGAAGGTGAAAACAAATCTTCGATCTTTTCACTACACCAATAAAGTTGGGGCATTGAATCATCCCATCCTGGAGTTTTTTGGACTTTCTGTTCTTTGAAAATTATGTTTGCATGGAGATTTGTTGGTAATAACTCCTATATATGACCGAACCCCTTCTTGATGGAGCTCCATTCACCACGAAGTGTTTCTTGTGGGTTCTTGCATATGTGTTCCCTTTCAATCCCTTAAGCAAAGCCCTAGCTTTCTACCTACCCAATTCGTCTATGCTCTTGCTACGTGCATCCCTGCAGGATTCATCATGGTTTCTCCGCTCTCTCTCATCTCATCTTGAACTTCAGGTTTCAAATCGTGGAAGGCCTATCTCCGGATAATACCTGGTTTTCCCTTTTCTGTTATATGCGGATTTCCGATGCGATATCTCCTGTTGTAGTTTTATGTATTTTGTTTCTTTCACTTCCACTCAATCGTGTATCCTTTTCTTGAAATAGAAACAGATCTTTGCGGTTTTTGTATAGATAGTTGTCTTTCCTATCTCTATTGGCTTTGGTTTCATCCATCTTTTCTTGCTGTTGGTGTGTACGTACCAACTTATCTGCATCTGTAATATATTCCTATGGAAGATGCAAGCAGTAGTCCCGCGTGGAGCAGAGAGCAGGAGAAGGCATTTGAGAATGCTCTGGCAACATATTCTGAGGATGATAACGATAGGTGGGAGAAGATTGCCAAGGATGTGCCTGGAAAGACTGTCAAGGACATTAAGTACCATTTTCAGCTTCTAGTTGAGGACATCAATGGCATTGAGTCCGGCTTGGTGCCTTTGCCTTGCTACATCTCCTCATCGGAGGGGTCAGGTGACTGTGCTGATGAGGGTGGCCGCAGTAAGAAGGGTGGGAGTTCGGGGGAATACTCATGGAGATCTAAGCCATGGTGGGAAATTGTCCAAGGCAGAGCAAGAGAGGCGCAAAGGGATAGCTTGGACTGAAGATGAACACAGGTGAGCTATTGACATATATGCATTACATTTTCCTATTTCTTGTTTTACTTTTGAAAAATTCTCTTGCCAACGTGAGGAATGCTTTCGTTGTGGATGACCCCCATAGAATTCTTTTGCCTACTTTGATCTCTCATCTTTAATTGTATGGATCTGAAATTGTCTTATGACACCAAATTTGTCTATCCTCTTTTCCCATGGGTGTTCCAAGACCATATTTTATGAGACAGTGGGATGCATGATATGAATTCTGATTTTCTAGATGCTTTGGAGGGTTTACGTGTCACACTTCCATCTCTAGACCTTACTTGTTTTGCTAACAAGGATACCGTCCCCCATTAAAGCCCATAATGCTTTAGCGAGTTCCCTTTTTAGCAAAATTGTTAAAGAAATTGAAGTTGAGTTTAACTTGACTGCAAGACAAAAGGCAATTTCTCGATGTTTGCAGTCTGATTATACTTAGGATTTTCTTCTAGCTATTCCTATTGATGGCCTTGGAATGCATATGTCACCTATTGAGTATCGTACTATTTTCAGATATCACGTTATGTCCTCTATTCCCAGCTGATGAGGCATGTCCAATATGCAACAAATCTTGCTTGGATGCATTTGGGGAGCATGCAATTCATTACCGTAAATTCTCAGGTTTTAAATATCGACATGATCTTGTCAGGGATGTCCTTTATGATGCACTCAGGCGGGCTGGGGTATCTTCAAAAAAAACTATTGTGAATTTTTTGACTGATCCATGGGAGGGAAAATCCACACTCAGACCAGCAGATGTTTTAATTTTTGGATGGGCTGGAGGAAAACATGCATGTGTTGATTTGACTAGATTTTCTCCATTGCTTGGTCCGATAAAAGGTGATTTTATTGCGGGTTGAGCTGCACGGAAAGTTGCCTCATCTAAATTTGCCAAACATGAGAAGGCTTGTATCGACAGTCAACATATTTTCATCCCTTTTGATTTTGATACCTTTGAGTCCTTGGCAACTGAAGCGGTAGAGCTCCTTAAGAGGGTTCAAAAAATTATACATAACAATGTTATGGTTTCAAGTCTATGAATGTTATGTTTCGAAGAATTGGATTTGCCATCCAAAAGGAATTGGCGGCGTAGCTTGTTGCCCATCTCACATCAGTCTCTCTGTAAAAGCATTTAATTTTCTATTTGAATTATTCTCTTAAGCAACATAACTATATGCAACAAGGACGATATGTGTACTCTCATCTCCGTTTTTTCCTGTTGGAGTAAAAAATGATTTGGTGCTGATAGGGTTATCGTGGAATTGCTGTACAATGAATATAATCATAATAGTTTAGAAAAGCATTTGACTTCTACTCCTTTCCAGTTGTGACTAAAAAACTAGTAAACTCTGCTATAGAGGTTTTTGCTTATGCATAATATGGTAACTTTCCTTTTGAGTTGTCGGGAAAAGACTATTGTGTCAAGCATACACATTCCCAAGCTGTCATGCTTACAGTCTAACGAGGCTAGAGCCAGGAGTAAGAGGTCAAAGAAAGGTTGTTAGCATTTTTTTCCCTTTGTGAAGTAAGGGAATATCATCTTGGATTTCTATGTAGAGAATGAAAAGAAAAAAAGCTTACTGATCTTTTGCTTAATGATGATGAATTAGCGTCCTATGCAAACTGCAGCACGATCAAATGCATGTTTACTTATAAATTTTTAGTATGGTGATTTAGTCCCTGTTAGAAGTGGTTATCACTGACTGAGGTGTATCTGAAGCCCTTGGTCCCTTTCTACTGTGGTACTAGCATCTTTTTGTTGATGGCTTCTCCCTTCACCATTCCAACTAAATTCTTACATCAGCCCTACCACGTAAGAAGAAAACATATTGTTATGGATAGACTGGGATAGGGGTGTCTATCGAGTTCAACGAGCCGAGTTGGCCTTAACTCGGACTCGAACTCGATAAGAAACCTAAGCTCGAACTCGGTCTCGATAAGGATCGAGCCCTGAGCCTCTTATCGAGCCACGAGTTTCTGAGCTGGCTCACGAGCCTCAAAATGAGGTGGCTCACGAGCCTCTTATCGAATCGTGAGTTTCTGAGCTGGCTCATGAGCCTCAAAATGAGCAGGCTCGCGAACCTCTTAATGAGTCATCGTTACATTTTATACATTAAAGGGATTTTTACCCGGCAGACCCTATAATCTTTTCTAATTACCTCAATGACCTTTGAAACATCGTAATTCCTCCCCTGACCTCGTAAACTTGCTCCGTCTTACCCAACAAACCCTGCCATCAATTTTAACTATATTTCAGTCAAATACTTGAGTTAGTCTTGAGTTAACCTAACCAATTTACCATCCTAACGGTTATGATTTGCCAAAATAAAAAAATAGGAAAAGACCCTGCATACATTCTTGCGGGTGGGCACAACAGTCCAGCGGAGGGGGGGGAGAAGCGGCGGCGAGGGCCTCCATCCTCAGCAGGGAGGGAGGGGAGGCTCCATCTTCTTCGGGGGGGGAGCGGGCAACAGCGAGGGGGGGAGGGGGGGGGGGAGGAAGCAACGACGGAAGGGGCCCTCCATGGGGTCATCCATGGGCGCCGAAGCAGCAGCGACAGTGGAGGGGGTCTCCATCATCGCCGGAGGGACTCCATCGGGGGAGGGGCTCCATCGTCTGCGAGGAGAGGGGTATGGGGGCTCCATCATCGGCGGGCTCTATCATCGGCGAGGAGAGGGGGATGGGGGCTCCATCGGCTCCATCGGGGAGGGGGGGGATGGGGGGAGGGGGCGAGGCACCAGCGCGGGGGGGGGGGGGGGGGCGAAGCACCAGCGCGGGGAAGACGCGACGAGCGACTGGGAAGGGGAGGAAGGCTCCATCGTCGGCGGAGGGACTCCATTGGGGGAGGGGAAGGGAGGGCGAAGCACCAGCACGGGAGGGGGGGGGCTCCATCGTCGGCGAGGAGAGGGGGATGGGGGCTCCATCGTCGGCGAAGCGGGGGAGGGGGGGAGGGGCAGGAAGCAGCACCGGGGACGCGGGGAGAGGGGGAGCAGCATCGCCGGGGGACGCAGAGGGGGGAGGGGAGAGGGGGCGGCAGGAGGGGTCTTAGATGATGGAGTGGCACTCATTGTAAATTTAATAAACAGAATGAGTATAATATAAAGGAACATAACGGAATCTGGTTAATTTTAACGGGTAAATTGACGGGGCTTAACCGCAGGGTCTGTAGAGTAAGGATTAGCAATTTTACAGGGTCGGGGGAGGAATTACGATGTTTCAAAGGTCGTAGAGGTAATTAGAAAAGATTGTAGGGTCTGCTGGGTAAAAATCCCTACATTAAATTATGCAAATGACATTTGTAATTTTGATTTTTTATACTCTTTTGTGTAGCTTTTTGGGCAAGAAAAATGTTAACCTCTAGTTTAATCAAACTCAATGTGGAAGTTTCGGTATATATGTTTTTAATTTTTTATTAAGAGAGAAAACGAGTTATCGAGTCGAGTTTCCGAGTTGAACAATGCCCAACTCGAACTCGACTCGATAAGCTAACGAGCCATAAAACCCAACTCGGGCTCGGGCTCGTTAAGGATTCGAGTCCGACTCACGAGCCCTTAACGAGCCGAGCCCGAGTTGAGCTCATCGAGTTCGAGATTTCGTGACAGCCCTAGACTGGGATCTATGCCAGACATCATTTCTATTACCTAGTTTTATACTTTTTTTATTGTTGTCATCTTGTGTAGAAAAACCCTGGCACACAAGATGTACACGTGGTAACCCTATTCTTAGTGAGGAAGAAAACCAAATAAGTTGTGGTCTAGTGGCCTCTTACGTGCAACTAGTTTTTTTCTCCTTTCTTTTAATGAAAAGAAGTTTATGTACACTATTTATAAGGCGAGGGTTTAAGAGATCCACACTCATGGTGCACTTAACATGTACACAACCCTCATCACCTCCCCTTAGTTGGCATACATGTTAATCAAGCCGAACTTGCCCCCATTCAACATGTGTTGCACTGTGGGAAAGCCTCAGATTAAGACATTTGCTAGTTCAAAACACAATTGTCTATTGTCTGTCTTCTCACAAGTAAAGTCCTATTGTCTCCACATGCTTGGTTCGATCATGTTGCATGTGATTTTTGGCGAGGTTGATGGTGGCTTTGTTTTGCAGTATAGTTCACAGGAAGATGGATATAAATTCCTATGTGTCTTGACATGTAATTTGTACGCAAAACATCTTTGCAACACCAATAACCACGACATACATTAACCTCAATTTTTGATCTAATATACGGCCTTTTCTTGCTTCGTCGTATAATAAGTTTAGACCTAAGTACACAAAGTCTCCTGAAGTAGGATGAGATGGTTGGGAGGTGTCATCCGAGAGGTGCGTGGGTTCCCTTTATTGTATCCCGGCATCTTGAATATCTCTGTCTGACTGAGATTCTTAGCATGGTTGAGACCCGTCTCTAGACATAAATAACTGGGTGTGGATTGTTGGTTATTTTTTTGTAAAAGAACTTACAAAGTGATTTAGTGTCCTTGATGCTTGATAACAACAATCCAACAGGGGATTATAGACTTGAAGATTTTTGTGGGAGTCGAAGGCATCTTTGAGGGTGGAGGTCTTTATATGGTTGCTTTGTTACATGTGGGTGATGACCTAGTTCTTTATGGCGAGAATTATTTATGAGATGGATGTGCTCTATCCCCTGTATTCTAAAGACTTGGAAGACTTAAAGTATGTTCTTCTCTCCCAAGTTGATACAAAAGAGGTGTAGAGGAGGACAAAGTTGGTGTCGGAGACACCGTGCATTTCGAGAGTTCTCGATGCTTTTCAAGTGATCTTTCATTGCAGCAGAGATTGTGTGAAGCCCGTTGTTTTGTGTAGGCCTTATGTCTGGTAAGGAATGATGTTTTTCATTATGATATGTTTTATGTTGAGTATGTACTGATCTATGCCATGACCTTTTCTAATTATGGTTATTCCTTTTATGGATAAATATAGGTTTTATGTTGAGTACACGCTGATCTTTGTCATGACCTTTTCTAATTATGGTTATCCTTTTTATGGTTAAATATATTTTGAGCATCCACTTCCATGGGTGATCATTCTTTTTTGTTTTTTTGCTAAAAAAGTGCATCAACGAGAGCATGGATGAACGACCTCACAATATACATAATACCTAGCCTTGTGAGTGAGGTAAATAATCTTATGTTCCATATAAGTCGTGGATAGTGTCCTTTTGGCAATTCATCCAAGATTTCTCTATCTTGAAGACTCATATTGTGATTTATCTTAGTGGGATTTTTTTGCTGAACGACACCCATTTTTCTTGTATTTTTTAAAAATGTCTAGGACGTAATTCATTTGAAAAATGCTCAGAGATTCTTTGAAATTATCGAAGGTTTTTGAGGTCCTAGATCTCAAACTCACTAATAATCTTTACCTTAATCCCATTGGTCTCATCAATATTTTCTCTAGTGATGACCATATCATTCATGTAGATAACAAACAAAACGAATACCATCTCCTGAAATTGCTTGATGAATAGAGCATAATCCCCACTTCCCTGCTTATATCCGCGACATATCATAATCACCTAAAGGGGATCAAATTACGTTTGTGTTGATTACTTCAAACCATACAAGGATTTCTTCAACTTGCACTATTTTCCAAGTTTCTTATATATTGTGGGCATTTGGCTGCCCACAGA
>JAZKJV010000284.1:0-204304 GCA_037367405.1 Ottelia alismoides | reverse complement strand
TTTGTGTCAAAAATTGCATAGAAACCCTAACAAATCATCTATTTTTCTTGCATGCATATTGAGTCATAAAATTAGAACAATACATTTCATATAGATTTTATAATTTTTTATCGTTTATAACCTTCTTAACTTCTACAATATTAATTATACCCTTCTTATTTTGTAATATGAATTCTGTTTCTGACTCCTTACAAAATTCACAATTCTACCCATCTGTTAAGGTAAAATAAAGCGTAATTGATAATACCAAAGGGTAGAATATGAATTTAGTAAAAAGTTAAGGGCACAACTGATATTACAAAAATAAGAGGGATATACCTAATACTATATAAGTTAAGAAGGGCGCAATTGTTAAAAACCTTGTCTTTTAATTTTTCCTATCAAGGAGAAATATAAATTTGCCAAACTTACATATTTGGATATTTTGTTGATATTTAGAAAGTTAAATGCTTTGTATTACATCTTGTTTTGATTTTACATTTTATTTGTCTCCAAAAATTGCTTTTTGAAAAATCTTAGAAAATTGAGTTAAGATGTTTAATTATAGTCTAACTCCAAAAAATATCTTCTCCAATTTTTGCATTGTGATCTGTGTCTTGAAAATAATTGCAAACATACCTTGTTTATTATTCATTGGTTTTATATCACATATCATACACATTTTCATATATTATTTTCATTTTGCATTTCATATTGCATTCCCATTTACATAAAAATACATTAATTTCCTTCCTTGAAAACCAAATTGCTTCATTGTCTGCTTTGAAACTGAACCAATTTGCCTCTTTGTGTTCGATCTTGGGCTTGCCCAAGTTAAAATTAAGATGATCACATCATATTGAGTTCATATTGAATTGCGTGGATTTTGAACTATGCCTAGAATTATGTGCTTCAATAATACATAAAGATTCACCAAGGGATTTTAGAGCTTTTCAATCACCATTATTCAAAGTGTCAACCAAGAAGTATGTAACAGATTTGTGAATCTGTGTCTGTGGAATCTCCCTTCATCTTAGGATACCTGCCATGTTCACCCTTTTGGTTAGTGGCTTTAGAAAGCTCCTTGATTTTGAATGCTCATACATTTCATGACATGAATGTCTCATATGTTCTCCTAAAGGTCAAGATTCTTGATGTCATAAAGCTTCCCAAGTTGATATTCTTCCCTTTCTATAATGCTCAGTTTGACACCCCCTTGCTCATGGACCACAAAGTGCTCAAATCTTTTGTGCTTCCATAAACACTCGAACAACTAAGTCATGTTTCACCTACTAAAGGTAGAGAATTGAAGAGGAGAATTGATAACTACTACATGTCCAAGAACAAGTATTATCATCCAAGGACACAAGAAGATTCCTCTTCATCATCTCAATGCTCATTGTTCTTACCAAGATTTGTTTTATAAGGGACCCAAGATGTTCTATCATCGGCCAAGGTCTCACTAAAATGTATCATGGGACTTAGGATTACGAATAGTAAATCAAGAGCTAATAAATTTGTGGTGGCCTCCTCGAAGTCCTTTAACTTCGCCACTTCTAGATATCATTTGACGGTTATTAAGAAACTAGCCAAAACTCCTCAAGGTTGCGCGAAGATGTTGCGGAAGGCAAAAACACTCCACGCGTAACTGAGACTCATGCAAGGTTAGCGATTCCACTCTTTTATTTAACATTAATCCCTCCTTACTATAAGACT
Organism: Ottelia alismoides; assembly: GCA_037367405.1. NCBI lineage: Eukaryota > Viridiplantae > Streptophyta > Magnoliopsida > Alismatales > Hydrocharitaceae > Ottelia > Ottelia alismoides. The sequence continues at coordinate 202,609 of JAZKJV010000284.1, read as the reverse complement.
TGAAGCCATACCTAATTTAAATTTTATTTTGCATTACCCTCTATTTTGAAACCATTAACCATTAAATTAAAATGAATGCCAATATAATGTCATGGAATAGCATGGTGTTGAAGGGCAAATAATCTCAGAATATAGTCGTACGATTTATATCTAAATATAGCTTAGACATTGTTTTAATACAAGAATCGAAGGTGTAATTTATTTACTAATAACCTCTTTGCCCCAGCTTTGACTGGTTTACCAGGAAAATTAACCATATTATAATTTGATACTTCTCTCTACTTCTCAATAAATTTGGTCAAGCAAATACCAGATTCTCACGCTCAAATTTTGAAGAAGAGAACCATAATATAGGATTTGCCCCCTTTATGTGGGGATCATCTCACGACCAATCAAAGTATGATTAGTAATAACATATGATTGATGAATATGTGATCTATTAATTTAATATCAAAAGTTGGGATTGAATCCCTAAATAAATACTTAATAAATATCCCTACCACAACAACAAAGTCTTTTCCCATAATTAAGTAGAGTCAGCTACATGGTTGTTTTGCCTCAATTCAAATCTATTTTGGGTCATTCTCGGCCTTAAATCCGAACAACTAAGATTTGTTCATATAGTCTCATTCCAATACTTCTTGGGCTCAACTTCCCAAATCTCGCATCTTCTAACTGGTGCATCAACCGACATCCTTGCAAATGGCCAAACCTAAAATGGTTTTTTCTCATCTTATCATCTATCAAAGACCAAGGTAGTACAGTGTGTCTACCAGACGAAAGATTAGGGTTCAAATCCCACTCTTGCAGTGGTTGTGTTAGGTAGTCGACGGCCAGCGTAAAAAATAGTTGAATCTTTCAACATGGATTTGAGCAAGAATCCATGTAGCCGGCCCTACTTATAGTGGGAGAAGGCTTAGTACATTTTTTATCATCTATCAAAGCTACACATGCATTCCTTTTGACTACATCATTTCGAATCGGATCTTTTTGTGTATGACCACACATCCACCTTAGTATTATTATTTCTACTAATGTCATTCGATGCACATGTTTATGATTTACATGTCAACATTCAGATCCATAGAGCATAGCAGGTCTCACAACTGCTTTGTAATACTTTCCTTTGGGGTCAGTTTGGTAAATGGGTTGGGTTGGGTTGGGATACCCCTGTGAATATTAAACTATGTGGAGGGTTGGGAGGGTTGGAACGAGGGGTACATCGGTGTACACCGATGTACACCAGCAACCAAACTGGCCCTCGACTTTCAAAGGGATTTTCTGATCACAAAGAACCGTAGAGGCTCCTCTCCACTTTAGCCAACCTGCATTTACTCTATGAGTAACATCTCCATCAAATTCTCCATCATGTTGCAAAATAGATCCCAAGTATCTAAGAGAATCTTTCTTATGGATGTTACCATCTCCTATCTTCATCAGAGTCCTTAGTATTGTTTCCATCAAATGTGCACTCCATATATCCATGACTGGAAATAAAATTGGAGTATTCTGAACATTAAAATCGAGTAAATGAAATCCACTAAATAAATCAGAATAAAAGCCAAAATAAGGAGTTAATTCATCTCATCTATTCACATGTATATAAACACATTCTTCACCTATTGTACATTATAACTACTTTTACCTCTTATTTTATGTACATATTTAATCCTTTTTTAATTATTCTTTTTCATTTATTTCTTTGAAATGAGTTTTAAATACCGTAAAAATAATTAAATAATCAAAAATTGCAACAACCTTGAAAAGGACCTTTTCTGAATATACATTGACTTAGACTTCTATATATCACCTTACTTTATTTTATTTATTAGTTTCCATCATTAAAAATCATATATGTGTGTGTTTGTTTGTTTTAGTAGATTTTCTTATGTACATATTATGAAGTAAAAATCAATAAAAAAATACATAACAAAGAAAATTAAGTATATATTCCAAATAAAATACACAAAAAAGTGGTGTTTACATTGATAACTTATTTTATGAGATCTCAATAAAAAATATAGATCTTATTAAGATCAATTTCTATTCATTTTTTACCAAATTTTCATTTGAGATCATTTTTTTCTTTTCAATTTTTTATTCATTTTTAGTTTGGTCAATTAGAAATTGACATGGTGTGACTCCATTGGCTTCCCAGTGACCAATCACGTAATTCGTTGACCCCACTAAACCTAGAAGAACTTTTTCCTTTTTTCAGCAATAGGATGGATGTTGTTCCAGTAGGTCAACACCTTTCCCTACCCATGTTCTCTACTAAGAACCACACACCACCCATGGTTGTCCTTTCGTGCTTCTGTTCTTCACCCGCCGATCTATTGACGCCTACTACACGATCCTCTCCATGTTCACCATGCATACATGGTCAATCTTTCTCCCACGATATCCACCATTTCTGAGAAGCACCTGAGCTGCAATAAAATCAAGCATCATCTTCTAGTTGAACTCATTCGCCGACACAAGAAAGAGAAGCTCTAGCTTCTTGATCCTCAAGCTAATTAGTATGGGGTTTCGATCGATGGTAACAATGAAATTTCATCATCTCAAGCAAGGCTAGGTGGTAAGATTATGGCAAATCGATGGGCCTGATTGGTGAGCATGATCGGGTTGCAAAGTTGGTTTGATTGCGAAAATAGTGAAGGAACTGGTTGGGCCTTACCAATATTGATATGTTGGTCAACTTGGTCATCTGATGGAGAAAACATGACTACATGGGTAACTCAAGGGGTTCCTGATTGACCTTGGTCAACATGCTGGTGATGTGGATGGAGGGAACAAATGGGAGTGCACAGATAAATTGTTGAATGGGAAATCTTGACCAAATAAAATAAAATAAGATTTAAAATAAAATAATAGAATCAAAATTAAAAGTGATCAAAATAAAAATTTTTGATCTGATTGAGATCTACAATTTTCATTAAGATCTTGAAACCAAATGATGTTATATGTACAAAATAAGATTTGTGTGGGATAGTTTGTCCAAACTACCGATTTTTTAGTGGTCTATATTTTTATATTTATTTTAATGTTAATAATATATATTAAATACTTTTATTAAATACTACTTAAATACTTTTATACTATTTTATTTTTTGGATTATTAATGATTATGAAAAGTAAGACAAAAATTGAATTGGGATCTATGTAAAAAGGATTGGGTCAATATATACAATGTCACTTTTTATTATTTTCTTGGATATAATGATTTTTTGATGTATTTAGTTAAAACATAAAAAAGAAAATACATGAAAAAAATAAAAATAAGAGTTAAGTTATACATAATAATTAGGTCAAGTCAGAATTTTTGTATAATATATAATTAGGTCCTAAAATCTAAGTTTCTCGTATGAACTCTGATTCCATTGATTTCAGTATCATTTTCATAGATAAATTGATGCTTATAAATTCAAAATTCAGTGGAGTTTTAGAGGAGATTGTACGATGGAGATATTCGGCTTCTCGATTTTTAGTCTTCGTAATTAGAGTTTAGGATTATTTATAATACTTATAACTTAATATTTTTTAGGATTTTCCATTGATTAAGATTAGTATTATGTACACAATAAAGTTGGATTTATATTATTTAGAGTTAGCACGACTTTGCAAGAAATGTTAGAATGTTGTAGGATATATACAAGTACATATATTCATGTTTTTAACACTTTATTCTTCATTTTTTGATGTGATTTCTAATTTTAATTTTAATTATGAGTTAATTATATACAATTAAACCATGTTTAGTGCTTTAGTTGATTTTATTATTTTGTCTTTTAGTGTGGGATTTCTATCTTTTGCTTAAGAAACAAGGAAAACCCAAATATAAAGTAGATAAATAACATATTCATCTCATGGCGATACTCAGCGGAGCTTGCTTGAGCATTTTCTGAGGTGCCTTCCACTGCCAAAGAGCTCCATTGTAGAAGACACCATGTACTACTAAAGCAAGTCAGAACAGACAGCTTGGCTTGAAGGTGACATTCTAATATTAATCGTCAAAGGGGAAAACAATGGAAAACTTGCAAAGAGTCCATGATAGCTGTTTAGGTTACACGAAGAATACTTGACCGAGGGAGTGGCAAGCTTATTTCTAGAAATTATAGTTGTGCTATTTTGGATCTAATTGTAAAAAAAATAGTTATTCCCATTTCATTTCGATCTTTGATGATTATATTCTACATTTTAACCTTAAACTTAATCAATTTGCTTCAATTTTAGGAGCTTGTATTGAACATCCATGTTGCATTGCTTATTTACTTCGAATTTCATTTCTTACATTTAGTCTTGATATTTTCTCTTAGATGCTTGGTAGTTTAAATTCACGTAATTGCTAGAAAGTCAATTTAGTGTTTTTAGGTGAGAAAATTTTCCCATTAATAGCTAGTTAGGATAAGCATTTATATAAAAAAACTCATAAAAATTATTCTAATATGGGCCTAAATTTAATTGATACGTCAACTCACTAATGCATTTGTAACAACTTCATTTCATAATATTTTTCAGAGACAAAATTATCTAGAATTCATCCATATTTCACATATCGTCACTAATTCGTTTTCCTAATTGTTATCATATGTTTTTCTTTTAAATCTTAACACCCTAAAAATACATGTAAAAAATCTAAAATATATATGATGTTTTTTATATATTTATCACATTCTCAGAAGAAATAAGAAATATTATGAGTATATATAATATATATCTTTTTTAAACATAAAAAATTGAAAATTCTCTTTAGAAATCCATCATAATCTCAAAAATCAGAAAAAATGGTGTTCTTTATATATATATATATATGTGAGGAAAGGGAGCATACTTTGTGAAGTAGGTAAGCTTACCTACTTCACATCCATTTTTAGCAAGTTTTTTTATTTTTTTAAAAAAAAAACCACCGTGGATTTTCATAACTATATCCCTCTAATATGTCATTCAAATTTCGTCATAAACAGAAACTCCTACGGCCTCCAGAAGGACATAGGAGTCTCTGTTTCTGACGAAATTTGAATGACATATTAGAGGGATATACTTATCAAAATCCATGGTGGTATATTTCGAAAAAAATTGCTAAAAATGGATGTGAAGTAGGTAAGGTTACCTACTTCACAAAGTAGGCTCCCTTTCCTCTCTCTCTCTCTCTCTCTATATATATATATATATATAATTCAGACTTATAATCTTAAAAATACACGTCTTAGTATTTGAAAGTAACTAAAACACGTGTTTTCTTGTGTAAAATGGTTTAAATAAACTTTTACTAAAATTAAATAAATATATAAAAAATATTATATAAATGAAAATTTTAAATATTTAAAATCAAAAATATTTTCAACCTTTTTTGTAACTATTTAATCTTTGTAAAAATAAAAATATATTTCTTCTCGTGTATATATATGGTATTGAATTTAAATTAAAAATAATTTCACAAGAATAATGTTTTTCATAAAATCAAAAATAGAATAAAATTAAAAGAAAAATGTAATGGTTTTAAAAATACAAAATCTATAAATATTACAAAACACATTCACATATATCTATGTAAATGATATATATATATATAATATTGATTTGAAAAATCAAGGTACTAAATCTTGAAAAATACGGTAATCAGTGATCTGACTATCACTCCTTTCTAATTTTTGAAATAGCCTCCTAGAGTTCAACAATGGACTTAGCCAAGTAAAAATAAGAAAATATACACTTTCGTTTGATTAAATCATTTAGCAAGTACTACAAATGACTTTCATTATACATTCTCTTCATGTGTTCATCAGGGAAGCTAATATATGCATATATATATGCATATATATATATATAGCTAATCATCGATTTTGGCAGGTCCTATTCATAATTCATGCCATGTAACTACAGTCTGATATTCGTTCACAAAATAGATGCATCTTCCTTATAATTTCAGAATCAAGAATTTCTCAATCTATGGCATTTTTGAAGGCAATATGTATCTAAGAAGCTATCATAAGACTCATCTGAAGTTAAAATAATTTTTAATGTACCATCTAATGTGACATATGTCTGTGGTCACTATCAATGATCCGAAAATGTTGCGTTAACCTCAGTTTTTTGCATGTTTGATGCCAGTTTAAGTCATATCTGGGTCGATTGGATGAAAGAAGAAACCACAGAGTGGGCTTTCCACGTGGGATCCGTTCTAATACCCATGACTCCTTCTATCATCCTTGTTAGAGAATACCATATATTATTGTTCCTTTATTTACCTCTATTTCCTTATGCATTGTTTCCATGTATCAATGTTTCCTTATGACCTGTTTCCCTATGTAACCCCATAGGGGTATTTATGTAAGTTCTCCTCTGAGCACCCTAGGGTTTAGTCCTATATAAGGACCCCTAGACCTCACAGAATATACATAGTTTTACATTCTTTAACATGGTATCAGAGCATGTTCGATCCCTACCCCTACCCCACCTACCAGCCTCGTCATGATCGTTCCCTAGGGCATCCGCCGCCTTAGGCCATCATGCCTCCCGCGCCCTATCGCCTCCCGCCTCCAGGCCTCCACGTCTGCCGCCCTCCTTGCCCTCCTCGCCTCACACGCCCCACCACCTCCGCGCAAACCTCGCCAGGCGCTCCTTGCCAGGCGCGCAACCTCCTTGCGCCTCCCCGCCAGGCGCGCACCCTCCTGCTGCGCCTCCTCGCCAGGCGCGCAACCTCCGTGCGCCTCCCCGCCTCCCACCACGCCCTCCTCGCCAGGCACGCACCCCCACACCTGTTGCGCCACCACGCCTCCTGGCCCCTCGCCCCACGACCTCTCGCCCTCCTGGCCCCTCGCCCCACGGCCCCTCTCCCTCCAGGCCCCTCGCCCCACAGCACCTCGCCTCCAGGCCCCTCGCCCCACGGCCCCTCGCCCAACGGCCCCTGCCCTCCAGGCCCCTGCCTCGCCCCACGGCACCTCGCCCTCTAGGCCCCTCCCTCTGCTCCATGCCTGCTGCAAGCCCCTACCCCACGGCCCCACGGCCATCAGCCCTGAGCCCCTGCCCCACGGCTCCTGCCCAGCCCCTGCCCCACGGCCTCCAGCCCCTGCCCCTCGGCCCCACGGCCCCTGCCCCACGACCCCAGGCCCGACAGCCCGACGGCCCCTGCCCCAACTGCTCCTGCTACACGGCCCCACGGCTCCAGCGACCTCTTCGGCGTCCTCCTCGCAAAGCCTTTGGCTCTATGCGCCCCAGACTCCCAACCGTAGATTGATGGTCTTCTGCACGGCTACATCGGAATGGTTTGCTAGTTGCGTATGATCTCTATTTTCTCTGCATACTAGGTCATTGTATTTTGATCACTGCGGTCACCATGACATCTGCTCCTGCGTCTTCGGACTCCAAGCCCCTGTACCCTACTTCATCTATCATGGTACAGGGCACATCTATCAAACTAAAGGGCTCGGATAACTACGTACTATGGTCTCGATCCTTCAAAATATTCATTGGTGGCCAACGCAAGATTTATATTCTTACTACCATTCCGCCTGCCGAGACAGATGCCAACTATGACACCTGGTACGTCGACAATTGCCAGGTCATCACTTGGATGACAAATAGTGTTGATCCTAATATTGCGTCAAATTTGCTCTACAAAACAACTGCAAAAGAAATGTGGGAGAGTCTTGAGAATACATACTCTCAGAAAACAACCAAATCCAGGCTTTCTGACATTTACACAAGGATTTGGTCTGCAAGTCAAGGAGAAACATCATTGATAGAATATTACCGGCTCCTCACAGGGTTATTTGAAGAACTGCTTATATTTCAACCTGCATGCTATGACAAGCAAATAGGTGAAAGAGCAGAATGGCAGGTGTACCGTTTTCTCTCAGGCTTACACCCTCGATACAAATTGTTAAAGATCAATTCTTGACAGCGGCTGCCCTACCATCTCTTGAAACTATTTTTGGCAGATTACAGGAGCTGGAGTCACGCAACCCATCACCTCTTACAGACACTGTTGCTCACTTTGCTGGAGGACGCCCACCTTTCCAAGGAGGACGAGGCCGTACGTTTGGTCGCGGTCGAGGACGAGAACAGGGACGGTGACGTGACTCAGGACGCGGCCGTGGTCGTGATTTTTCTAATGCTCGTTATCCAGCATGTACTCATTGTGGCCGTTGGAACCATCCATCTGACAAATGTTGGGCTACCTTTGGCATGCCCAAAGCTAATAACGCATATGAGGCAACATCTTATGACACAAATTATGATACTATGGAAACCTCCCAAGCTCAGTCTCTCACAGAGGCTTCAGCATCTTTTACTGCTGCAGAATGCACTCGTCTTCGCCAGCTCCTTCAGAACCCAGTTGTGGACACTACACATTCAGGCCCTACTGCGACTCTAGCAGCCACCACAGGTACAATTGCCAGTTCTGCCTCCACCTCTACTTCTACCTGGATCATCGACTCGGGTGCCTCAACCCACCTCACAGGAGAATGTAGTCTCCTCACCTCTCCCAGGGAGCCCTCTACGGTAAAGCACGTTCGTGTGGCCAATAGCGCCTACTCACCTATCACTGGTGTGGGGACCATGGAATTAAGCCCTAAACTTAGGCTAACAGATGTTTACTGTGCTCCTGCTTTTCCTCTCAGTCTGTTGTCTGTTCACAAATTATGTACAGAACTCAACTGCCGTGTGATATTTTGATGATTTATGCTGTTATTTTCAGGACATCCGGACGAGACAGATCTTTGGTGGGGGACATGAGAAGAACGGCTTATATTATCTTGATATCCCTTCCAACTCTGGTTTCGCTGGCGCAACTTCCATCTCTGCTGATCCTCTTCTCTGGCATCTTCGTCTGGGTCACCCCTCTGCTAAAGCTCTTTCCTTAATGTTCCCTGAACTGTCCATGCTTAAACCCTTCGAGTGTGAGGCATGTCAGTTCGGAAAACATCACCGTGCATCTTTTCCTGCTAGGACCGAACCCCGTCGTGCTATGTCTTTCTCTTTAATTCATTGTGATGTTTGGGGACCTTGTCCCATCCGAACCATTGGTGGACACCGCTACTTTATTATCTTTGTGGATGATTACAGTAGATCATCCTGGGTCTATCTTCTTAAAGAACGCTCAGAAATCAATAAAATTGTCAAAACTTTTTTGCTTATGTCAAAAATCATTTTCTCATCGAATATTCAGGTCTTCCGCTCAGACAATGCCTTGGAATTTACTCAACGAGATCTTTCTGATTTCTTTGCTTCCCATGGGACAATACATCAAACCTCTTGTCCTTATACCTCTTAGCAGAATGGGGTTGCGGAACGCAAACTCCGTCATCTTTTAAACATTGCCCGCTCCCTTCTCACCCAGATGAAAGTTCCCAAAACATACTGGGGTGATGCTGTTCTCATTGCAGTCCATCTTATCAACAGGATTCCCTCTCTTACTCTCAAAGGCTCTACACATTTTCTTTGCTTCACCCTAATGATCTTCCCTTTCCTCTACCTCTACGGATATTTGGGTGTGTCTCCTTCGTACACAATTTTCAAACTAAGGACAAAATATCCTCTCGTGCGATCAAATGCGTTTTCCTTGGTTACTCCTACACTCAAAAAGGTTACAGGTGTTATTATCCTATTGACAGTCGATACTACATCTCTGCAGACGTAACCTTCTTTGAGCAAACCAGCTTTCTTCACACAGCCTGTCACCAATGTCCCTTTACATCTTCCTCCATCACCAAGCATCCATACCCATCGATCTCAGACCTCATCACCAGATGTCCCTCTACCCATACCTCTGCCTCAGGATGATATGCAAGCTTCAACAGTCCCCTCCACTACTGTCCCGGATGATCCAAACGACCTGCCGATTGCATTACGGAAGCAAAAAGAGAAAGTGTACCACTTATCCTATGTCTAACTTTACTGCTACTGCTGGACTTTCATGCACTGACAAACAATATGCCGATGCACTAATGACTATCTCCATTCCGAAAGATCATCACAGTGCTTTCCAAGATGCAGGTTGGAGACAGGCCATGATGAAGAAATAGATGCACTCATATCCAGGGGCACATGGGATCTTGTGCCATGTCCTACAGGTATTAACCAATGTTGCTTGCAGATGGGTCTTTACGACCAAACAATCTCCAGATGGTTCTATTGACAGACTTAAAGCCAAACTTGTGGCAAAAGGATTCACCAGACATATGGAGTCGATTACTTTGAGATCTTCTCTCCTGTGGCTAGGATGGGGTCCATTCGCACAATTCTCTCTGTTGCCGCTAACAAGAAATGGCCAATTTATCAGCTTGATTAAAGAATGCCTTCCTATACAGTGATCTCGAAGAAGAGGTCTATATGATGCAGCCGCCGGGTTACTCCGTCGAGGGGGAGTATGTATGCCGACTTCGTAAGGCCATCTATGGCCTAAAGCAGAGTCCTCGAGCCTGGTTTGACAGACTTACCACTGAAATCAGCTCTCTTGGTTTTCATAAGACAACATCTGATTACTCTGTGTTTATTAGACGACAATCTACTGGTACTGTGATACTTGCTGTCTGTTTTGATGATATGGTGGTCACTGGGGACGACGACAATGGAATTCTCGAGACCAAGGCCTTCCTTCAGAAGGTGTTTGTCACCAAGGACCTTGGACAACTCCGATACTTTCTTGGTATCGAGGTGATACGTACTGCTGAAGGGTTACATCTATCACAACGAAAATACTGCTTGGATATTCATACGGAAGTCGTTTACAAGGATGCAAACCATCTGGCATCCCTGCAGAGGTACGAAAACACGCTACATCCACTGATCCTGAGTTTGAAGACACTACACATACATAAGCCTCGTGGGTAAACTGATCTACCTCACCGTAACCAGGCCTGATATCTCTTATGCTGTAAGCAGAGCCAGCCGCCACATGGATAGACCTCTTTACAGTGATTGGCAGATGTCCTTCTGATCCTTCGATACTTGAAGGAATCACCAGGGCGAGGACTCATCTATAAGGTCAACGGTCATACTGATATTACTGCTTATGCAGATGCTGATTACGCCAGTTCTCCTGAGGATAGACGATCCATTACAGGCTATGCTATGTTTGTTGGTGGTAACCTGTTTCATGGCGAAGCAAGAAGCAAACCGTGGTCTCCAGATCAAGTGCAGAGGCAGAATATAGGGCAATGGCCCATGCTGTTTGTGAGATTACGTGGCTTGTATCTTTTCTACAAGACCTTGGGTTCCCTGCTACTACTCCTATACCGCTATACTGTGATAACAAGTCTGCTACCTATATTGCCACCAATCATGTATTTCATGAACGGACAAAGCACATTGAAGTTGACTGTCACTTCATCCGAGATGCAATACGAGGAGGACAGATCGTCACACCACATATCTCTACAGATCTTCAACTTGCAGACGTATTTACTAAAGCATTACCAAAGAAGCGTCTTTTATGGATATCTTCCAAGTTGGGCATGATTGATGGATATGCTCCAACTTGAGGGGAGTGTTAGAGAATACCATATATTATTGTTCCTTTATTTACCTCTATTTCCTTATGCATTGTTTCCATGTATCACTGTTTCCTTATGAAATGTTTCCCTATGTAACCCCATAGGGGTATTTATGTAAGTTCTCCTCTGAGCACCCTAGGGTTTAGTCCTATATAAGGACCCCTAGACCTCACAGAATATACATAGTTTTACATTCTTTAACAATCCTAAACATTGTCCGTGTGTCTTCTAAAAATAAAAATAAACTATATAATTTAAAATTTTAAATAAAAACTTAATACACACACTATTAGAGAAGATAAAAATAAAAAGATTGATAAAGTTCCATATAAAGGGATAAAATAGAAAATTACAAGTAAAGAAGAAGGGTATAAAAAATAGTAAGCTCCAAGGTGACCGAGATGGACACCCACTTTCAATTTTTAATTATTTGTAATTTAACAATTATTTACATGTATTTTTGTGTGCTTCTTCCTGATAATTCTATTGAGTTAACATTAGGGATGAAAACGGTCGGATACGAATATAGGTATAATCATATCCTTATCCATTTTAAAATACAAATGAATAAGGATACGAATATTGATGGATGTGGAAAATGTGTTATCATATCCTTAAAAACGAATATGAATGTAAAAGAATACGAATTGGATACAAATAATAATAGAAATATTTAACTAAAATATACATGTTTAGGATGGTCTACACAAAAAATAAATATAGCATATGTAGTAATTTCATAACAACTATATAAATAATGGTAATGCAATCAATTTTGTTACATATAATTATAAATAAATTTATTACTATACAGTACGAAATGAATATACGAATACGAATATTAATATTAGCGAAAGCCAAAGTGATATCCATATCTGCATCATGTCGACTATCACACTAATGATAGGTTATAATTATATCCTTTTAAAGTTGTGAAGGTATCTAACAATGTAATATTTGTTCATTTATTTTTCTCCTTTATTTCTAAATTTATAAGGCATGTGTTATATTATCAATGTGGCATCTAATGATGGTGGTGAATGGTTCTATGAAAAAAAACACACCCGGAAAAGGTTCTGAAAAAGGACAAGCAACAGGACACGCTTTCCCTTCACCTCGCTTTCCACGCACAGCGGCGGTCCATTTGCAGAGTCTCCCAAACGCCACCGCAACTACAAACACCTCCAAGCTTTTCCTTGATGGCCACCACGCTCCTTGCTGTTCTCCTCCTGGCCACCTTCGCCTCCTCCTCCTCCTCCACCACCAGTACCGCCCTCCTCACCTTCAACTCCACCCTCATCAGCCCCAACAACACCTTCCAGCTCGGCTTCTTCTCCCCCACCTCCACCACCTTCTTCTTGGGCATCTGGTACTCCTCCATCCCCCTCCGCACCTATGTCTGGGTTGCAAACCGCCGCTCCCCGCTCCTCCACCCAAACGCCACCCTCTCTCTCACTCCCTCCGGTCGCCTCGCCCTCTTCGACTCCGCCGGCGTCCCCCTCTGGTCCTCCGACAACACCGTTCCAGCTGACTCCGTCCACCTCCTCGACACCGGTAACCTCATCCTTCTCTCCGGCAACACCACCACCTTGGTGTGGCAGAGCTTCGACCACCCTTCTGACACGTGGCTCCCGGGAATGCCCATCACCCGCCGACAGCTCCTGACGTGCTGGCGAAGTCCCTCGGATCCCTCCCCCGGTCTGTACCACCTCCGGCTCAAGCCCCCCGTGTACGGCGAATTCGAGCTCTTGTACCGGAACGCTTCAGGGACGGGTCGTAGCTTTCCGTACTGGTCGACGGGGAATTGGGTCAGCGACAGATTCGCCAGAGTGCCGGAGATGACGGTGCCTTACATCTATGACTTCTGGTTCGACGACCCGTACACACCGGCGGCGTCATTTTTGTACACGGTGAAGCCCGCGGCGGCGGCAGTGCTGACACGCTTTGCAGTGGACTCCTCCGGACTGCTCCGGCAGTACACGTGGTCAGCGCAGGCGGAGAGCTGGTATATGTTCTGGTCGCGGCCGGAGGACCCGTGTGACGTTCCTCGACAATGTGGGAACCTCGGGTTCTGCGGCGTCAGCGGGTTTCGGCCATGTGAATGCCTCGCGGGGTTTCGTCCCATGGACCCAGCGGCCTGGGAATCAGGGGATTTCTCCGGCGGGTGCAGGATAGACAGAGAGCCTTGCGAGGGTGATGTCGAGTTCATGGAGATTGAGAAGGTGGAGCTCGATGTGGAGAGTTGGGTAACGCATCGAGATGTGGGTAAAGATGAATGCGAGAGTCTGTGCCGCAAGAGCTGTCCTTGCGTGGGGATGAGCTACAATTCCAATCTTCGTGTCTGCAAGACAATGGTGGGTACTGTGACCAATCTCAAGAACAGCACGGTTCCGATGGGCACGGGTCAAGCTCTGTTTCTGAAGGTGCCGGCAAGCTTATCTACGTCTCCTCCGCGAATAAACTATAACTGGCGAACAATCGCAATCACCTCCGGCAGCATTGGCGTTTTCCTCGTGGCTTTAGGTCTCTCTGCATTGATAGTCTTCGTCTTGCTCAGAAGCAACCGGCGACATAGGAAGAACAAGAAGAAGAAGAAGAAGAAGAGAAGCTTTAGAGATGACGAAACTGAGGCGGCTCAGAATGAAGAAGAAGCCTCCCTCTCAGTCACGACCAGTAACTTACAGGTGTTTACCTACAAGGAGCTATCGGCAGCCACGAAAGCCTTCTCAGAGAAGCTTGGCCATGGCGGCTTTGGCGCAGTTTTCCTCGGCGAGCTCCCGGACTCACTCCCATCGCCGTGAAGCGCCTGGAGCGCCCCGGAGGCGGTGGGGACCGTGATTCCGCGCGGAGGTCCGAACCATCGGTAGCATTCAGCACGTCAACCTCGTCCGGCTCCGCGGCTTCTGCTCCGACGACCCCCACCGCATCCTCGTCTATGACTACATGCCCAAGGGGCCCCTCAGCTCCTACCTTCGCCACGGGAGCGCTGCGCCAGCGGCGCTCCCATGGGACGTACGGTTCCGCATCGCCGTCGGGACGGCGCGTGGCATTGCGTATCTTCACGAGGAATGCCGCGACTGCATAATCCACTGCGACATCAAGCCGGAGAACATACTCCTCGACGGTGACTTCGCCCCGAAAGTGTCCGACTTCGGGCTGGCGAAGCTCGTCGGGCGTGGACTTCAGCCGCGTGCTCACCACGATGCGGGGGACGTGGGGTACGTAGCGCCAGGAGTGGATCTCTGGCGTGGCGATAACGGCCAAAGCCGACGTGTACAGCTACGGGATGACGCTGCTGGAGATCATCGCCGGGAGACGGAAACGTGGATGCGGAGGGACAGATGTCGGGCGACAGGTGGTTCTTGCGCCGTGGGCGGCGCGGGAGATAGTAGCGGGGAACGTGGGGAGCCGTGGTGGCGGAGGGGGAGTACCGGGAGGCGGAGGGCGGAGAGAGCGGGGAGGGTGGCGGTGTGGTGCATACAGGACCAGGAGGTGGCGAGGCCCACCATGGGCATGGTGGTCAAGATGCTTGAGGGCACCGTCGAGGTGAGCGTACCGCCGCTCCCTCACCTGCTGCAGTCGCTCGTGTCCGGGGGACTCGTTCCCAAAGGAGGGGATCCTTTCCGCCGCCGTGTCCGCTTCTACGGCGTCCACTAGCAGCGATGGAAGGATCCCGGCCGTTGATAGCGCCACGGCTGGCGACGGGTCCGGGAACTCCGGTCCCTCCTCGCGATGATTGCCAACGTTTTTTCTTTTGAAGTTTTTTCCACTTTTTGCCTTGATACCCATCGATGTAAAGTGCCATTTATGACAACCCCTGTAATCTTTGTATTTACGGGGTATTTTCGTATATGCTCCATTATTCATTGGAAACCACGTGTATATCTTGTAACAACAACAATAAAGTCCATTTTCACATCAGATACATGGATTTTTTTACCTCTGTTCAGATTTATCTTTAGTTATTTTCGGGCGTAGATCCAAAAAAAACTTAGATCTTTGATTTAGTACATTCCAACTTTTCTTGGGCATTCTCATAGTTGGCTCAATTCAAAACTCGTATCTCCTCAATGGTGTATCAGTTGACCTCCTTTGCAAATGGCTAAACTCCGTTAAATGATTTTCTCACATCTTATCATCGATCGAAGCTATACCAACTTTTCTTTTAATTGATTCTGAATCTGATCTTTACTTGTGTGTCCATACACCCAATTTCGTATTTACATTTCTAAAAGAAATACGGAGGCGTTTCTGTCAAACATTTAGACATTTCCTCCTCCTTGAATTATCGGATTTCCAATAAAAATGGAATTTTTTATGTTGACTTAATAAAATTTCATCATCTTACTCTTTCTTTTTCTTTCTTCAATTATCCCCAATTTCCTCGATTCCTCCCATCATCATTTATATCACTCCTCTCCAAACAAACTATATCCTCATTTGATGTTCAAAATATCCGGGTTAGTGCATACTCAGCTTGACTTGAGCATTTTTAACCTTAAATTCACGGATACCTATTTTCAAATGACATGTCAGTACCCGGTATATCATGACCAATGTCGCATTTGAAAACCTCATGTGGAAAAGCGAGTACTTGTTGGGCTTCTAGTTGGAAGCGTCTATAAACCCGCAATGATTGAAAATGATCTATATATGTATATATAGGAAAATTATCTAATGGACCCCCAATTACAACAGATTTCAATCCACAAAAAATAAAAATCATATTCGTAATGGAAAGAATACAAATTTGAAATTATAAGGATTTCCAAAAATGATATACGTTTGTAGAAAGAGGAAAGCCAGTGAATAAAATCCAAAAGTTATTGAAATGGGATCAAATATTACTGAAGATTTGTTGAAAAATACTAAACCCATTTTAAGAATTACTTATGAAATATAAAGAAATTAGAATCAAAGAATTGATGCTGATAACTTCATACTGGTAATTTCATACAAGTTACTAAAGCTATGATCTCACTTATTGAAGATTTGATATATATTACCGAAGCAGTATATAGAGTTACTTTACTAAAGGTATAATATTGCATTTACTTGTAACTTCATATAAGTTACTAAAGTTATGATATCACTTAGTGAAGATTGAATATTTAGAATCGAAGCAATATATATAGTTCGTATTTACTTGTAACTTCATATAAGTTACTAAAACTATGATATCACATTTACTTGTAACTTCACATAAGTTACTAAGTTGTGATATTACTTACTGAAGATTAAATATGTATTACTAAAATAACCTATGGAATTCGCATTTACTTGTAACTTCATATAAGTTATTAAAGCTATGGTATCATTTACTGAATTTAGAATATATATTACTGACATTGTCTATAGAGTTCGTATTTACTTGAAACATCGTACACTTTACTAAAGCTATAATATCTCTTATTAAGCTTGTATTTTTATTAGTGAAGCAGTTGGAGATCTTGATGAAGTGTGCTCATCCCATCTCTAAACAATAAATGGTTATTGAATAAACTTTGTATATATTGTATATATATGTATGGAAAATGTGTCGCAAAACCATTAGTTACGAATACATGTACGAAAATGATGTATAGCACAACAATAACAAAACCTTTTTTCCACATTAAGTGGGATCAACTACATGTATTCTTTACATCTATTCAAATCTATCTTGGATCCACTACAATAAAATTGAACTATAGTGACATTTTTTTCAAAATCCCTCACTAAATTAGCCGTTGTTAAATATATAATGACGATGTTATTCGTTGCGAAAGGAGTTTTCGTACTCAAAATTAGTGACAAATATCATATCTGTCGTTATATCATTAACAATGATCCACATATCGACACTTATCCATTGCTATTTTCAAAATATCAACTACTCTTCGCTATTTTTTTAGTTCAAAATTTAGCGATGATTAATTAGAAGTTTGAAAAATAGCAACGAATAAGCGTCGATATATGGACCGTTGCTAATGATATAATGACATTTATGATATTCGTCACTAATTTCGAGTATGAAAAATCATTTCACAACGAATAATATCGTCATTATATATTTAACACTGCTAATTTAGTGACGGATTTTGAAAAACCGTCATTATAGCTCTTTTTTTGTAGTGATCATTCTCGGGTCTAAATCCAAAAATAAGATCTCATCATATAGTCTCATTCCAACACTTTTCGAGCCTTCCATATCCTCACGAATATGATGTATATCATAGAATATGATGTATATCATAAATATGATATTTTTTATTATATTAAATTTACATGTATTGTATATCTCACACATGATGGACTTTATCAAAAATTGAATAAACATGTGTGATAATGAATCAAATATTGGTCCAAAAGGATATATATATATATATATATATATATATATATATCCATTCGAAATTCAAACAGGCAATAATATATGTGATTGTTACGGATATAGATATATTTATATATTATGTGGATATGTGTGTGTATATATATTTATATTATATTTATATTTATATTTATATATTGTTTAGCCTTCTAAGTCATTAATGTAGGGATGAAACTACACGCATTCATTATCATATCATTTAGATGCTACAATATATGCATATACACATGGTAACACACCATTATCGTATTCGTATTTGATTGCACTCCTCGTAGCTTGCATTCCTTCCATTTTCATTTATTTGCATCTATATCATTTCATATTCTCATTGATTATTTATTTGTCCATATATATGTGTACATATACATCTGACTTTATTCCTCATCGTTTACATTATCATCTCCACACATCGTTATCATAATGATCAATATAATGTAAATACATACATACACACACATCATTTGCATTCCTTATTCATGTCACATATCATAAGTAGTGTTACCATTTATTCAGATAACTCCACTCCGTCTTGGCAACATTAACACAGCTCGACATGTCCACGAATATAAATAACTTTACCGTATAATTTATAAATAAACTTCCATTTAAATACTCATTGACAAAACTGTGGTATAATAATGAATCAAACAACTAATCAAATTTCCTATCAAATGGATACATGAAGGAGCGACAACAAAAATATCATACTGTGAATTTCAAAATTGATAAATCAATTTATAAAAATACAATTATCAATTTTGTGTTTTTTTACACTTATCTAAATTTTATTAATCTCACTACAAGAGAAATGAGATGTAGTGACGAAACTATACCAGCTAAATCATGTGATGATGAAATGTTGGACCCCACAGGAAGAAAATATCATATTAACCCTTGTTTTTTAACATTATATTGTTGAGACCCTCTCTCAAGAAAACAACTTAGGGAATGGTTTTCCAAAACTGTATATAAAGCCATTTTGACGTTCCCAATCGGAACACTTCCTCGTATATTTCGTCGGCGGAGGAAGAAAAGGGTCTAGAGCGAGAACGAAACTCGTCAGGTAGATTGCGCTGGCGGTGGACGTTGGGGGGATCGCGCTGATGGTGGGCGAGGGCATCAGATTATGCCGAATGCGACGGGAGGCATGCGAGGGTGGCGGGGAGGGGATGATCAATGGGTTGAGCGTGATAAGTACTTCAGTAGAAGATGAGGGCCCTAGGAAACGGGCGAAGCATGAAGGTTTTGTACTATGGCAGAGTAATAGCCGCCGACATCCGCCATTGCGCGGCTGAAGGACCACCAGTGTCGGCCCTCGAGGATCACCACATCTCGATGACATCTGTGGTGGCAGAGAGGTTACTATAGCTATGGCTTCATATGCGACCAGCGCGGAGAGTCGCAATGGGAAGGGGCTCAACAGATCTCCTCCAAGCGAAGGTGAAGGTCGGTGGACTTGGCCAATGTAGGTGGATGGGATCGCTAGCGGCGGAGGTCATGGGGCGTTAGTGGTCCATGAGTGGCAGCGAGCATTGGGATCGGGAGCCTTGTGTGCGACATTGCTTCATCCTTTTCTGGTAAATCTATTTTGTTGCTTGCATATATATGTTGAACTATTTTAATAGTTTGATGTCTTTAATATCATTTTTAATTAATTCCAAATATTCTCCTAAAGCTTGTTTTTATATTGTTGATTGCATATGCATGTTTGCCTACTTAATCTCATCTTCTTAGATAATCAAATAATCAAGCACCGCTGCTTAACAATCCAGGGGCCCAATTATTCAGAAGTTGGATCCTGATGAGGATGGAGTCTAGCTGAATCTGTTAATAATGTCAGTCAAGTTCACATTGGAGAGCACCACACATCCGGAGAACCTCGCATTCTGCATCATAATGAAAAAACAGAAGGTCTGAATGATATAGAATGTAGTGGTTATTTTATTTTTGTGCTGATATGCAGGTTTTGATTCTTGACTTGTGCATTTTACAGATGTCGGTAAGAACAACCACATGCAGTATATGAATAATCGTACTAGTGATGTCCCCATTATTGCACAACCACAATGAAGTGCCTATGTCTTAAGAAATAACTGTTGTTTTTCTCGTGATCACTAGATTGTTTGAGAGTTTATGGGATGATGGTGGTGTTCTTAGTTGAAGTCCATCATTGGTCTGTCTTTAAGTTCAGGTTTTACATTTTTATTTTATTGTCTAAATTCAAATACATGTGGGAATTTTTTTTAAAATAATTTAGCTAACTAATCACATGAACATGTAAATGATCCATTGAGTCTTTTCTGATATAAATTTATTCTTTGGCAGACATAAACCATTCCACGTCTTCCCTTCTGTTGGATAAAACGGAGATAATTTCCATTTAAAACTCAAAATATAGGCATGCGATTATTATACATGCTTGTCACACCATTTCTCCAACAATACATCCAGATCTTGCACAATACATCCAACAATTACTGAATTTTCATTTGAGTCTCCATTTCTTCTAAATGTGTATATATCCTTACTTCGCTTGCAAAGTTGGCTCAAGTTGTGTCTCATTGGAGTATCTACCTTTTAGGCCTAATCGTAGAAGAACGAAGACAGAAACACGTACACTATGACAATATGATGTATGCACAAATAGATTCAGTTTATTTTGCAATAAAAGCTATGGAGCATAAAGACATGGATGCGAAGATGGTCATCAAAGGAATATCAGGATGAACCCGCTACTATTCCATAGAATTTGACACCTTCAGTGGTAACTTGATGGAGAGAATGCTGACATTGTCAAAGTAGTAGCAATTCCTCATCTGCTCCTTCGGGTTCTTCTTTAGGCCCCTTGTCAATGGAATCTGCGAAGTGTGTGGGTTCTGTCGTTGCTTGATCCTAATCTCAAGTCCCTAGAAATCGGGTTTCCATTTCTGCGCAACATATCTCTCCGTCTTAATTTCATTAATATGTATATAACTGCCTACAATTCAGGTAACGCTCTCAATCTAATATTTTTTCGTGCAGGTAACGCTCTCAATCTAATATTTTTTCGTGCTTTCTTGGTGACATAGAAATCTTTGTCATGTTATAGAATGTGATTGACACATTGTTCTCACTTGCTTCTCTTGCAGCTATGGCTGGTACTTCACGTTTGTGCAAGGGTTCGTGTACAAGCCCTCTTATACCTTCATCGCTTCAGCATCGAGAAGACGGTGAAACCTTGGAAGATGTATGTAAAGCTTTGGGCAGTCCTGATAGGTTCCCATGGCCTTGCAAAGGGATCTTTGACTTTCCTGAACTATTCTGCGCAGCTCATGTTCAAGTCCACAAAGGTGAGGCAATTAGAAACCCCTGTTGCAACGATTCTATGTTTGTGGTCCCATGCTATGGTGTATTTAACTCTAATCTCTAAATTAAATGACAATTAATTTACTTGGACCATTAACATGGCATGATCACATTTGTTTCAATTTTTAAAATTTCCTAACATGGAACAAAGAATACTTATACGTTGAAGATGTGCCTCTCGCGACTGTCCTTTTTTCACTTTTTTGACAACAATATGCTCTTTTCAAGTTTTGTATGGGATATATTACTGTTGATAATCTTTTGTACTCAGTTGATTACGGTAAAAAAGTCAATATTTAACTCTTTGGTTACCAACTTCTTCCTATTTATGATAATGTGGGTATTCATCCCTAGACTTAGGTGGAAATATCCAGCTCACAAATACGTCTCTGCGGTGCTTCTGATCTTGTTCACTTTGGTTGATGCTCACTCTTTGCCCAATTTCAGTTTCATTGGAGTTTTGATGGTCTTTGGTGCTCTTGTGATGGACTTATTCCTAGGGACCTTGCAGGAGGCCATCTTCACGGTCAATCCATAGACAATGCAGGTACTTGTTTTATTAATGCTAGATAATCAAATACATTTTGCAATTTATGCATTCTGGATTCCTTAAGTTGTTTTATTAAGAACATGATGCCTGTGAATCTTTCCACTCTTCACACCAGGAAGCGAGAATTGCTTTATCTACTGCAATTTCACAACTTATGGTTTGTTTTATTCTGTTTTTATGTTTTATATGGTGGAGATGCTCTTTTGTTTGACTGTTAATGTTGGTTTGTCACATCATTTTTCTCTCATATGTTTGTGCGTGCACACATGCATTTTATGTATACTTCCATCATCTGTGGTGATTACTCTTTCTACAAATAATGTTGTGGTTCCCGTAGAAATGGGTTTAGAGGCATATGTAGCAAGAATAAAAAAGATATGTGGATATGCATAAGGTAGGAATGATCAATCCACAAAGATATTCGAACTTCTTTTATATATGTTGCGAGGTATTTTTTCACTATGTAATCACACATTAATTATTGTTGTTGTCACTGAATACCATGACTAAAGGATTCAATTTTTCTGACAAAATTATGGCGGGCATACTTCTTTTATGAATATGTTGATGAAATCCAGTGGATTCTGTAGGACCCCGATTATATCCCTCACCCATCTATATCTAACATTGAAATGACTTGATGCTATGATTGTTCTCTTGTTACTAGCAATGCTATGTGCTTTATAAAGATTCAAGGATACAAGAAGTTCTTTGAAAGATTGGCTAAGTAAACTTCTAATGTCTGTTTTGTTTATATCTCTGGTATGTGTGTTTTGCTTATATTACACTTTTGTCATTACCCTGGTCATTCAAGGTGTTGGATTAACTATTGGATCCTTATTGGAATGCTATTGGGCTTGCCTTCAATTGCACAGCTTTTAATGAAGATCTTATTATGTTGGATTAAGAAGCAAATTTACATGATCATTGAAGCAAGGGATGCAGCGGAGTCTAGTGTAGCACTTGAAGCCGCTCGATCACGATCGAGCGGTTCTCATGAATTCTCACTTTGTGTGGGCCCGGATCAAGGGAATTCGTGGGAACCACTCGATCGTGATCGAACGGCTCCAAAGGCTACATCAGACTCTGCCGCATCCCTTACTGCAGGATCCAATCTCGTTGAACAGCTCGTTGAGCCCTCAACTCAACAGCAACAAAATGTGTATATTGAACGGAATTTGTCGGTAGATCGTTTGTTATTAAATACATTGCGACAAATATTATTTGTGCAAAGTCACAGAATGCGCATGAAATTCACGGCAAACCGATATCCATTGCTATACTAATAACAATAGTTAATATAATAGCGGTTCCCTATTGTCATTCTAATAAAAATTTATTGCAGAGATTATCGCTGAGAATGTGCTTCCTAATTACCAACGTCTTTGTTACAAAACTAATGGTCTCCATTATTGCAGGTCCATGCCTACGAGAGATCAAACAGGGTGTACAACTACAACCTCGATCCATGCGGCCACGTCCACATCGTCGTCGGAGATGGAGGGAATCGTGAGAACATGGCCATAGGCTACGCTGACGAGCCCGGGAACTGCCTGGACCTGTCCGAGACGCGCAACAGGTTGTGATTGCGTGGGAATGCAAACCATGGGGCTGCAATTGTTTGTTACATGATTTTTTTACTATGGGTACTGCTAATTTATCTTTAATCAGAGTTCTGCATATTTTTATAGGAAGGCAATCTAATTAAAGGGCAAGCAGCAAGGCGGAAGGTTTGATGGGGAAGGATGCTCATTCTAGTACATGATTTGGTCGAGGCAAAAGAGATGTCCAAAAATTGTTTGGCTATCTTTGAGGAGTACTGACCACTACAAGAAAAAGGGATTGTAATGACAAATTTGTGTTGACGAATAGATGAGTTGTAGTGACAAAAACGGATATATTAACGATCATTTCGTCACCACTGTCCCATCTCCAAAAGTCGGGTCACCACAGTCTATGGTGACGACAGTAATGTTGCATTTCTTTTTTAACGGATAATTTGTCACCACAAAGAGCTGTGGTGATAGCTAATTTGTCACCACATAAGAGTTGTGGTGATGGTTTGATCAGTCACCACAACCTTGAGAACCTGGATTTTTTTAAAATAATGCATATTTTACCTGTGAGAAAGCTCGTATAATCAAAATCAATTTACTTGAAATGACAGTTCACATGAACAAAAAAGACAAGCAGATTTTTCTTTTTCTAATTATAATAGTGTTCGTACACACAAGTTAAAGAAAATGAAACAATAAAGAAAAAATAAGCAACTTATTATCACGATGCTAATCATGAAAAATAGTTAACATTTTCAAATAAAAATCTTTGAACAGAAGTGTTCTAGTGTTCTTCATATATGTATGATTAAACAGCTGAAGTGGAATGCATAGTTGAAGCAAGCATGTTCTCAAACACCACCAATGACACGGAGCCATCATCACTTTGCCATGTCTATATCTGGACTCCATTGTCAGAGTTATTGATGGTGGTATTGTTCACCTGCACTCTGGTCACACATGTCCTTGAGCTCAACCTCCCTAGGTTCCCTATGATGCCATAGAAATCAAACTATGGATTAGTTAAAGGGGAACAATTGGCTTGGATGTTGAACTAAAGATTTACAGCAACGATGAATGAAATATTTAGCATTCTAGGAAAATGGTAGATACCTTATCACGTGGCTAAGGTTGCAGATGTCATTGTTTATGAAGACATCCATGTCGCCAAGCCCAATCGAGATGCAATAATCACCTGATTCCATCAACATGATCAATCACTGTCATTACAATTGATGGCTAGATTAATAAATTCGACATATGCAAAGCAATCAAACATCTAGCTCCGATTATATACCATTGGAGATGATCGAGTTGAAGATACCAACTGAGACGACATTTTCAACATGAATGTTGTCCATGTTGGGACTGAGAGCAGGCACATTGATAATGACCTAGATCATTCATCATATGTCATCCAAAGTTTTTTATACGTTAATACAACCATGTGCATACTACATTGACTTAGATCATTCATCATATGCACATATAGAGAATGTCTTTAATTAATCAAGTTGGACTAATAAGCTGTGATCAAAATGGATTAGAGTTGTAATGAAATCATCTGTCATAATATTATAGTACCTACAATAGTATCATCTCATGAATAATTCATGAAGTACAAAGATCACGTTTGCAGACAATTGAAATCTCTCTATCTGATCCTTTTCCAAGAGAGATGCCTTTAAGTTGCAGTCACATCTACAACTAAGACATTCAGATTGGTTAAATACATTGTACATATTTAGTTTATAAAAGAGAAGTAAGATACGACGGTTTCTATGCATTCTCAAAAAAGAACTGATTAAAAATAGGCTTCAAAACTCATGCATTATTCCCTCGAAAAGTGAAATTATTCTTCAAAATGATACCTTTCTATTTCTCCATCTCCAGTATGGAATTCTCATCAGAAGGAAATAATCGAAGATAAATTAAAATACTCAATACATCCCCAACTGCGTGCAACAACCGTCAGTTTTTATCTATATGATTTCTTTAACAAACTTCACTGGACAAAGATGAGGCGAGATCAGATTCCCCATCATCATTCTTGATCTAAATGAATTATTAGGGATGTTTAGATGGGATATGGTTGTCTGCAAACAAATGATAACTTCTCTAAATGGTAACTTCTCTGGATGATTCTCCTGGAAATCTTTATCTCTGGTTGACTCTAGAACAAATGTAGAAGAAAATTACACTAGATAAGTAAATATAACCCCTTTCGACCAAAATGACTAAATGCTCTGCCATCTTATCAGCCCAATATGCAGTATGCAGTTTCTGAGATTTTTCAGAGAAACAATCTTCACAAATATAAGTGTTAGTGAAATCTTCTCAAGCAACTAAGGTATGGCAAACAACTAAAAAAATGAGCTGAAAGAAAGCATGAGTGCATTGGAGAGAGCATCTTGTCTGACATAGATATCATCGCTTGAGCAAAAAAAGATATAAAGTAATGACTCAAAATTTCAAAAATCTCCTATGCATAATTTGTTACAGGACCTGATGGAGCTGGAAATAATATCCATGGTAGACAAGATGGTCAGCCGATGGAGCAACATCTTCTAGAAAGAAAACTAAAAGGCGTTAATGAAGTTCAAAGCTTTATGAAAAAAATACAGTTAAGCTAATGCGAACTGCATAAATGTGTACCTTTATATGTCACTCTCTTGTACATCAACAACCTCGAGGAAAGGTTCTCCATTCAAGTGCTTTGAAACAACAGTCCAACTGTGTGATCTTTCCCATCCACCTGGCACTAAGTATAATTGGCATTTGTTTATAGTAGTGGGTCTTTAACTCACAAACTCTGGACTTTTATAGCATGTGTAATATCTAGTCAATGATTATTCCAATTATCAAGTGAAATAAGGAGCGTGTATATATAATCACAAACTTCAATAACTAATTATAAATCTATAGTAACTGTTGCATGTGTTCTACATTTGAAAACCAAATTTATTTATTAATTCATGTATTTAATGCACAACTTAGGCTCTATATAATACTTTACGAGATGATAGCCAATCCCAAGTCTAAGACTTTGTTTCATGAATTTAGCATTTATCAGAGTTCACAGAGATAAGATACAAAAATCAAATAGCCATTTCTATGAACAGACAATTAAAAAATAATTATGGTTATATTTTACAATATAATATGCATGGATGCAATAAAAATGATTTACTTTAAAATTTTCCGAGAAAGTAAAAATAGTTAGCCTAAGACCTACTTTTAACTCAACAACAGTCCCTGTTTAATGTTGTCTTTTTTTCCTCTTATTTATTTCATAATTTAAAATCCTAACACCACATAAACAAATATTCTCTCAACTGTCTGGTGGTAGTACAGTGCACCTACACCTTAAAGAAATCAGGGTTCAAATCCTAAGAGGATGCTCCGAACCCCTCAAATTATTGGGCCTACTATTAAAAAAACTCTCTTGACATAATTTTTGCAGGACTTCTTTCAACATATTCAACTCCTCGCATTCAAGTAACCATTATATGCAATCATCCAAACAAGGGAGAGGAGAATCAATAAGATCCACACTTCAAGGAATTCTACATCTCATTATTTCAGCTACTAGAAATTAACTAGTAGATTTTTTTAACCTAAAGCTATTATAAAAAGATCAATTTTTTGAAAGAAAATTAAAGGGCCTCCACCATATAGATGTGTGCCCAATAAAAAAAGTATCTTAATTTGTATAGACAAAGCAACCTTGTTTACATCAACTAACACCAATGGATATTATCCTATGATCTTTTGTGTTGGATAGAAGAGAAAGCAAGTTACTTTTTTCCTATTGCAGCATTCGTGCCAACTAAAGTGCAACTTTACCTTCACGGGTTATAATGTGCATCACTATACTCCAGCGTTAATGCAATCTAAAAACTGGCGAAGCCTTCTCCCACTATAAGTAGGGTCGGCTACATGTATTCTTGCTCACATCCATGTTGAAAGATTCGACTATTTTTTATGATGATTGTCGACTACCTAACGCAACCTACACAAAGGTGAGAATTGAACCTTGGTCATTTGGGTGGTAGGCGCACTACACTACCATCGAGCCATTTAAGTAGGTACATTAATGCAATCTAATGGTTTAAATTTAAACATTAACTAATTTCAACCACATGTATATCAATGGCAACTAAATAGGACAAAATCAACCTATGAAGAATCAACATTAATCTATTAGTCTCTCATTCTGTCCACTGCAAGCTTGTAAAAGTCGACCGACTAGGCCGACTAGTCGAGTCGGGGGGAGTAGCTGACTAGACTAGGCCTCACTACAACAGAATGGTCTTTTGGTGTCAAAACTGTAGTGACCAAATGATGATTTGTAGTGACGAAAATGGCTATTAGGACAGCCAATTCGTCACTACTAATCCATCTCCAAAAGCTGGGTCACTACAGGTTGTGGTGACGAAAAGGTTGTTGCAATCTTTATTGTGACAACTATTTCGTCACCAAAGTATTGAAAGGAAGATAGTTGTAAAGACTGAATTGATCTGTCACCACAACCTCAATACCAGAAATTTTTATTCAAATCAATTACATTTTGTCTGGGAGAAACTACATAAATATAAAAAAATATGCACACAAATTATGTCAAGAAATATGTATTTATAATAGTGTGACTCTTACATACAAATTTGCACGTACATCAAAAAAAGAACATTACATAAACAAGGAACTAAGTCCTCGAAGATAGCCAAACAATTTTTGGACCATTTTTTCTTCGACCAAATCTTGTGCTAGAAAGAGCATACTTCCCCATCAAACATTCCGCCTTGCTGCTTGCCCCTTTAATTAGATCGCTTTCCTACAAACATATGCAGAACTCTGATTAAAGACAAATTAGAAGCACTCACATAATAAAAAATTATCATATATAACAAACAATTGCAACCCCATGGCTTGCATTATCACGTAATCGCAACCCCCAACATTAGACCATACTTAGATTTCAGAGCACGGAATAACTACTCAAGTTTGGATTCAAATTAGAATGGCATTACTAAAATAAGATCATCATCATTTTACATCGCTAATTATGCTTATTCTACACATGTAAAGACATCTTCTTCAACTTATTCGTAGCAGATAACCGTTCGAGACGAGAAAGAACGGCGGGATCCGAAGGCTAAACTAGTGCCACTCTACTCTAATACATCACAGATGTCTTACAAGAATAGACCACCGTAATACCGATGTAAGAGCAGAAATTGCAATACCTTTTATGCTGCAGTCCGTAGATCGAACATAATCATGGAAGCCCTAGTAGGAAGTAAATGCACATAGTTCTTGATGAGCAATAGACTGTTTAAAGGCTTGGAGACAGAGCATATATCAGATGAGAACTTTGGTGCTGTCAGATATCATAGGCCACGATTTTGAATAAAAAATGACCTTTCCCTTGAGACTCCGTTGAAATCCCCTTCCCATGTTTCTAACATATGGACAAGATTTGCATTTGACAATCGAAGTGCAAGACAAAGTTTACTGGGATATATGTAGAACATACATGTCATGTGATCATGCCAAATGCGTGTGAGAGCATCACTTCTCATTGTTGATTGTAGGGAAATGGACTTATAAATATTACTAAAGAGGGGAAAATGAGATGCTTGATGTGGTAAACTTAAATCATCGACAACTAGTAGGAATCCATACTTCTTTTGAAGTTCAACTAGTTCGAACTTCAGAACTAAACCTGCTTCCATGCTAAATAAATTGCACAGGAAATAAAAGAAAAATAAATAACTAAAGACATATATACTAGGGTTGGAATTCTATACCTGGAAATATAACCTCTAAAAGAAATGGAAGCTATAAGAGGGACAATATGTAGCTTCATGCTTGAGTACTGAGATATAACCTGAAAACAAGAAGGATACATGTGTGAATGGCATACATCATGGAAAAGGTGAAATTGAAAATAAGTATAAAAATCCTTAGGAAACTATAGTGCCCCCCAGCCTTGTACCTTCTACACGAAAGGACCTCCAACCTCCTGACTTATATGAGAAAGGGTTCGGTAACATCCTCCTCAGTCCTCCCAATTCCCAACACGATCTGTCCATCACTTGTTACCATCGGCCTCATAGCATTGCTCATTGTCTACCCTTGTCCATCGCCAATTTCCTTCGGTCACTATTGGCCTCATACCATTGTTCATTGTCTACCCTTGTCCGTCACCAGTTTCCTCCACCTCTACCTCCACCTGTAGAACCAATGAACCATATCCCTATTCCTTGTCTGATCCTTCTCTGACAATCTATAGAACCATCTCCCAATACTCATTGTTCTCTTTAAGTTTGACGAGTTTAGTGAACAAATAAAAAATTATCATGAGTTTGATTCTCTAAACAACTTCTTATAAGAGGAGAATGAGGTCATCTAATTTATTTGGAGTTCCGCACATGTAAAAGCATATCAACCAACACTTATTTATTATGGAAGCAAATCAGAAGTGACTCAAAGTTTTATACATTAGTACAATTATATGCATACCATAAGGACTTTAAGCATTCATCATATATGGATGGAGAGAATATCCTAAATTAACCACATTAGGGAGCCTCCAATAACAAACTACGATCAAAATAAATTAGAGTTGTAATAAAATCATCAAAAATAACATTGGTATAGTACCTGTCATGAATATTTCATGAAGTACAAAGATCACATTTGCAAACAAATGGGATCTCTCTTCCTGATCCCTTTCGAATAGAGATGGCTCCAAACTGCAATCACAATTGCACATAAAACACATTCAAATCAATTAAATACAGTATGCATATATAGTTTATAAAAGAGAAACAATATGCAACCATTTATATGCATTCTCAAAATAGGAACTGATTAGATAAAAAGGCTTAAAACTGCCTACATTGTTCCCTCAAAAAATACCAACATGCCTCAGAACTGTATCTTTTTATTCCTCCGTCTCCAATATGGAAATCTTGGCCGATTTGCTTTACATGAAAATAATCAAAGAAAAATATTTGAAAGTACAAAATCTGTGATGAACAAAACTCGAACCTTTTGCTGAGTATTCCCTGATGGTGTGGTTAGTAATAGCAAGAGATTTACCAGAGCTGGAGACCTTCCACTCTCCATCTGTATAGTACTTGTCCAATTAAATGGTTACTAGACTTCACATTGTACAAAAAATCTGTACAAAATCTGTGCACGTGGAAGATCAGAGACTGCAACGCACTGAATTGTTGTTTCTGGCACAAGCATCATATGTGGATAAGAAATTAGTTCAAGACAGCAATGAATGGAATATACCTTAAACTCACGTTGGATTACATATAACACTGATGAGAATATATCTTAAGCATCATATGAATGGAAGATCTCTACTGCATCTGAATAAATTTCTTATCATATTACATATAACACCGATGCATACCTTAAACTGGCGTTAGATTTAGGATATCTGATAAATCTAGAATTGACATCCATGTAAGTTGGAACAAAAAACTGAATAGCATAAGCGAACCACAGATCAAGTCGTCATTTTGCTTTACAAACCTCTGGCATTCTAATCTGCAGATGGACCAAATCACGGATACTCAGATCCTTGAACCCCCTTCTGTGGGTTCCCTCTTCCCCACCCCACCAATGCTTTGCCATTCCGGGAAGCTCCGCCTCCTCCAACACATCCTCGGTGAGGCAGGCTGCAATCGCCGCAGAGGTGGGCGCCACGATTAGGGCATGATGAATGGATGTCCCAAGCTCATCGTCCACCTTTGTCCATCGCCAATTTCCTCCGCTTCTGCCTCCGCCTCTGCCTCCACCTCGGCCTCCTCCTCCACCTCAACATCCACCTCCATCTCGACCTCCGCCCCAGCATCCTCCTTCACCTCGACCTTCGCCTCCTCCTCTGCCTCGACCTTCACCTTCACCTCGACTTCTGCCTTCACCTTGACCTTCGCCTCCACCTCGACCTTCGCCTCCACCTCGACCTTCGCCTCCGCCTTGACCGCGACCTCCACCTCGACCTCCGCCTCCAAGGACCACCATGGAAGAGTGGTTATGAGGTTAGGGTTTTCCAGAGATGTGGAAGAGAAAGGATAAGTGGAGGCCGGACGTCTCTTTTATAGGAGCTTATGAAATGATTTTTAGGTTATTCTATCGGGATTTCAATCCCTCAACTTTTTTATTATGTTATAATATTAAAAGTTTGTCCCTTTTAACCTCTAATTTTTACTCCATGAGGATTATAGCGTCCCTTATTTAGATTTAAACAATTAATAGTTTCGAATCTAATCAGATCCAAATACAAGCATCCAAAATTTTTAAGTATATTTCTCAAGTAATAGCATCCACCTCTCATAATGCACTCCGAATATTTTGCGTGTTATCTCTACATGACTACCTCGAAATGTTTGAATATTTGACAGCAAAAAATTGTTGAAGATGAATATATGCGAAATATGTTTTTTTGTTGATTAAAATTATAAATATTGCTTATGGAATTTCATCATATTCGGAATTTTCATAGTGCATCAGCAAAAGCTTAATTCTGGATTCTTGTATAATTTCACGTGCGTATAAATATTAATAATCTCAGAAGTTGTATATCCGTCAATATTTGGTATTGTGAGAGAATTGTTTTTAGCAACATAAATGGCATTCACGGAAGTGACACGTACATATCTTTTTCACCTATACTAATTTATACCATATATATTAGCCTCCAAGGAAAGCGTCCTGAACTTAATTAGTATATTTTGAAGCAAACCTCTATTTAAAATTAGTACAACAAAATAATTGCCAAATATAATTAAGATTTATTCATGTTCGAGAAAATAGTAATATCTAGGGATACAATTTTAATAGCTACGAGATTCTCCAATGCAATATTTTCTTTAACTTCAGGGCAGTTCTCTAATTTTCCCTTCAAAGGGGCTGTGGGGACAGAATTGTAATGACTTAAGTTAGTAGGGACGAAATATTTCATCATCACAAGTTTCCATCAGCACAAAATTGTCACTACAACCCTTTTTCCTTGTAGTGCCTAGTCGGTATACCCGACAAATCGACCGACTTTTACATCAAGTTCCAATTTGTCTATGAAATTTCTGTGTATATAAAAACGTTGTCTTCGACTAAAGTAATATTAAATCCAAGTAAATCCCAACAGAGTATATAAAAAGTCTATTTTGCAATAAATTCTTGGAGTTGTTCCTATAAATGAAATACATTATGTTATATAATCAATTTCTAATATCATATTCGAATAAATGCATATTCCCAGTTTCTATTTACTTCATGGTTTCAAATCGTAGTAATGTTCAATGAATTAAAGCTAAATAAACTCAAAGATCCAATTAATCAAAACCACACACATGCAAAATAAACTTGATGAACAATTATCTAAGTAACAAAATACATGGAACGATAATCATATAAATTTTTAAACAAAGTGATAAAATGCACAAAGCTTTCCATGAGATATTTTTGCAAATCTAATTCAATGGATGGAAACGGAATAACCAGTGGATCAACTATTATAACTGCTTAAAATCCAAAGATCTTTCACTTTTCCCGCTCCTCTCTTTTTGTTCACTTGACCTTGAACAAATGCAGTGGATCAGATTTTGCAATTGTGGACATTTAACAAAACTTTCAATTATAACAAACCAATAACTATAATTATGCAGACCTAGTATCATCATCCATAAACTTGCATATACCTAATTTGGCTTGGCGTTGGAAACTTTCAGTGGGATATTGAATAGCAATAGGAAGATGGTTTCAGGAAACATGAACGTGGCCGTTTGCTGAGACCTGCAGAGCACCAAATGTCAGCAAAAGAAATCTTATGCATGGGTTTTAGTCACAACCAAGTATAAAGAGAGCCTCGGACAGAATATATCCCCAGTGCTACAGTGCATGAAAGCACAGGGATAGACGGGGATAAGGACTAGACTGTTAAAGCAAGATGTTCCCCTGCAGGTCCATGGCGTTGCGTCTCCCTTTTTCCCGTCCTCGCTCGCGATGATTTCCAGCTCCAGGCCTACTCCCTCCGCCTAAACACCACCCTCCCCGCCCGGTCATGTTTGGGGCAACTAGAACTAAACCTTCGACTCCTTCGATCGCGATTACTGCTCTACCGACGACTGCGAGCACTCTTACCCACCGGGCTTCTTCTCCAACCACCCTCGTCGAAATCACCATCAACGACAAGCAATACTTCTACGACGTCCACCTCGCCGAGGTCAGGCATCATCATCATTATCCCAATGATCAGCACCCTTCGTCATCACCCCTGTCCACCACACTTCACAAACACTCATTCTCTTACACATACACATTCGCACATACGCAAACAAACATACGCTCTAAATATGCAAATTCACACAAACATACATTTAGACACATGCACACCCCTACACATACACATAAATACACATTTACTCGTGCACACAAATTCATGCAAACATTCACACAAACAATTATTTAGACATTGCACACAAATTCACACATGCATTCATGCAAACAAACATTTACGCATATATACAAATTCACATATAAACATTTATGAAAACTCATTTTTACACATACACACAAATTCATGCACTGACACATCCATGTGCACAACACAAATATATGCTATACAAATTAATCCAACCGATCAAACAAACACACATACATGCTCTACACATTAATGCATACACTCAGACAGGTACACATAGTATACATGGTGATGCATGTGTGCGTGTGCGCACACTCAAGGACGTATTGTAAATGCAAAAATGCACACATAAGATACACATAGGCAGTTAGTTGGGCATTAACAAGAATGATATGATATTGAATATAAATGAAATGGTCTTCCACTGACACATCAAGACTCAATAACTAATCTTCTAAATGAAAATGTATATAAAATTACCTTGACATTGTCTACAAAGGAATGGAATCCTTGAGTGATCAAGAATATCTTGGATTCACAAAATGTGCTCCCCGCAAATAAAAAATAATAAATTGGCAACGATCTCTTCATGAGAATATTACAATGGATAATGGATGTATAATTACATTCCTGTGTTTTTCAACTGTGTTCCAGACATTAATAGTAGATAAATAAATAAAAGATTTTTAAGATCCTTATATGATGAAAAATGATCGTGTTGTTGAGAAATTTTAGTATTAACTTAGACATGGATGGACAATTCAAATCAACAATTGGAACACTCTTATCAAAGTAAGCATTTCGTTTACAGCAGCTCCAAAAGCGGGCAAAATAATGATATCACCCTTCTCAACGACATGAAATTGTTTCTTGCCATCCTCAATGGAAAAAGAGGTTCTGCACTTTCATCTCTTTTAATCTCTTCAATCACAAAATCAATGGTGGATCTTCAGTTGATGGATTCTGGTAATAGATTAAGAAAAGTTGAGTTTTTCTTAGCTTCCTTTCACCAATTGTACATCACTTGAGAGATGTTACATGAGGTAAAACCTACAATGGGAAACTTAAACCAGGTATATAAATAAAATAACAAAAAAACTGCATATAAAGGTAATGTATGGGTAAAATCAAGGTTACCTGACTTATAGCAGCATTATAGATATTTTCTTCAAACCCTATAGCAATTTTGTCAAGTTCACCTAGACCCTAAGGTGCAGATATTGGCAAGTGCCGCTTAAAAGTATCCATTCTGCACAACAAATCAGTTTGTTAGATATCAAGTACAACAGTAACATGACTACTATTCTCCTCAACAGTGAAACAATGGCAAACTATCAACTTATATTATTAGCATTGATAGAGGATATTCAAAGAAAATGTGATGATCATGGCCTGAAGGCGTCATAATTTATTTGTGGCAAATGAAAAGTGTAGAAAAAAATAAACATGCAAAAAATAATTATAATATATAGAAGATTGTATACATAAACTAATGAATTAAATTTCTCACAAGAGTGTGCATGAAAATGATTAGAAGCAGTCGAAAAGGGAAATAATTGTAGTGAATGATTAAAACGTCTACCGTATATGGGGTCCAACCCTTTTGGCACAATTATAGTGGGATCGCCCTGGGGGCGAGGCCTCCAGTTGCTGTTACCGATGCCCTCCATCGGCAGATCGCATCAGTTACCTTGAAGAAGGGTATGTATGTACTGGTGGTTGTTCGACCGTGACAGTGTAGGTGGGTAGCTATTGTCTTCGCCGTAGTAATCGAAACCCTTCATGCTTCGCTCGTTGCCTAGAGCCCTCATCCTCTGCTCGTCACTCTCAGCACATTGATCACCCCTCCGCCGCCACTCTCGCATGTCTTCTTTCACCTTAGGCATGACCCAATGACTTCTCTCACCGTCGGCACGATCCACCTGATGCCGGTCACCGGTACGATCCCCTCGACGCCCAATGCCGGCGCGAGCCCCCCGACACCCACCCTCAGCGAGATTCTCTCGATGCCCACGGCGGCAGGATCCATCCTTGGAGTTCCCTTCTAGCCCTAGACCCTTTTCCTCTGCCTTCAACAGAAGAAATGAGAGAAGTGTTTCGACGGGGGATCATCACGACGGTTTTATACACAGTTTAAAAAATTCCTATATTTTTTTTGGTAAGAGACGGATTTCTTCGATATAATGTTAAAAAGCATGGGCTCTTATGATATTTTATTACTGTGGGAACTAACATGTCGTCATCACAGCATTCCGGCATTACAATTTTGTCACTACATCCTTTTTTTCTTGTAGTGGACTGAGTTGCTTATGTGTAATGTTCTTTTTTTAATTTACCTGTAAATTTGTATGTAAGAGTGACACTATTATATATACATACTTATTGACATAATCTATGTGCATATTTATTGATGTTTATATAGTTCCTCCCAGCCAAAATATATTCCATTTTAATTAAAAAATCCAGATACTTAAGGTTGTGGTGACAGACCAATTCGGTCATTACGACTATCTTCCTTTCATTCCTTTGGTGACAAAATAAGCGTCACAATAACGATTGCAACAGCCTTGTCGTCGCCACAAATTGTAGTGACACAGCTTTTGGAGATGATTTAGTAGTGACGAACTGGTTGTCCTTATAGCCATTTTTTTCACTACAAATCATCATTCCGTTACCACAGTTTTGACACCAGAAGATCATTTTGTTGTAGTGTCTCCTTTTCAATAGAGGTGGCCACTCACATGGTCACTCGCTGGTACCATCACCCATTAACATTAACTAGATACAAGTTATAATCAGGTACAAAGTTATAATAAGTCAGGACGACCTACGACCCGATAATAATGGATCGAGACGGGTGGTCATCATATGGATCGGCTACCCGATTCATGAGGTGTTACACACACATCACATATTATATGCATACTTGTATGCATGTCTGTGTTGACATGCATGTGTGTGAGAGGAGGTGTCTGGTTGTGTGGGGGGTGGGGGAGGGGGGTCTACATGGATGTGTGTGTATATGATCTTATTATTTAAAAACTAAAAATCCAATATTTTAAAAAAATGAGTGGGAAATATTAACCATAAGTCCAATAGGAAATAATTTATGTTGATGAATTATATTATAATTCCCACCTCACAACTTTGTCATGCTAGTGCATTTCCTATCTTATCTTTCACCACCTACACAATATTATTTCAAGTAAATAAAAAATGACCAGGAGTAGTATTATTTATGAAAGAAAATAATGTTAAAATATGAAGCTATTATTTTTAATCAAAATCTTTTATTTTACGAGGAAGATAGAAAGATAATTGTAATAAATCAAATACGTTAGTCAACAATAGAAGGCTATTATCCTCGCATTTCTTGAAGGGTTATAGACTGTTAAAGGTATATTTTCAATCTATCATATATATTTATTAAAATAAAGCTCAATCAAGTCGATTCGAGCTCGAAAACAATAATTTATACCCAAAATTGGTTTAGTTTGAAACGGGTCTGAAGTCTTGAAATCCTACTCAAGCCTAACCCATTCAATTAGGTATCCATGAGCTCAATGAGTACTCAGCCCAATGCCGAGGCTAACACATGAAGATGATACTCATGTCATGTTGAGTTCATCCTTGACATATGCAGTGCTTCATATCACTCTTCCGCCTCCTTGTTGCGTTAGTTATCCTTGTACAACTGAAAATAATGATTGTTTCATCATCGCATGAGAAATTTACAAGCTCTTCCCATAATTATTTAAATTTATGTTATTACTTTATATATCGAAAATCATTTGTGATCTATGACTTTAGCTTTTAAGACATCAATTATCGTTACAATGCATAAAGTGATTTTATCATGTCAATTTATTTATTTTTATTTCTATTTTTTTTTTCAAATAATATATTTGGCTTACATTTTTCTTTATAGGATATCGGTTTTGTCTTGCTTGAACATGTACTGGTAATCATAGTGTATCCATTGTTTTACTAATTTTCTTTCTTTAATTGAACTTATATAATTATTTTTCGTAATATATTTCATTCATCACATGAAAAAAATAAATTTAGATTGCAAAAGCCATACAATAAATATAAAAATTAGGTACCTTTAATCATTATATATTATGTACTCAGTATTTTCTTTGATCTTGGATTAATTTTTTACTTATCCTAGTTATACATAATGAAAAAATAGAGTTGTAAAATAAAATATTTAAAGCCACGACATTCTTTGTATAAAAAAACTTATGTAAGATTCAAAAAATTGATTATAATTTCAAACCTAAAATAAATAAGCATGATAAAATCATGGCATATCATCATGTGAGAAACCTACTAGCTCGTCTCACAATCATATATATTTTCCTTTTGTATCTAAAATATTGTTTTATCTATGGCTTTATTTTTTCGACCTTATTGATGATTACTATACACGAAATGGTTTCATCGCATTAATTTACTTATTGTTATTCTCGTTGTTTCGAATATTATGACTTGTTTATAGTATTTTTAAGAGATTGGTTTTGTATTGCAATAATAATCGTAGAGCATTAGTTTTTTGTTTCTAGTTTTCTCTCTTTATTTAATCTGATATAAAATTTTTTATGTATTTCTTTCATCGGATCACTGTAAAAATTTAGATATTTTAAGCATTAGATAATATTTGCTATGTATTTTTTTGATCTTGGAGTATCTTGTACTTAACTTAGTTATTGATGTTCAAAATTATATAAAATTATAGAATAACATATTTAAAATTATGTTGCATTTTATATTAAAAATAATTCATATAATCTTCAAAAATTCAATTAAGAATTTAATTTTAATATATGAATGCATCGACTTTGAATTTTCAAGACTCAAACTGAATCAAATTTGAATTCTAGTTAAAAATTTTATTAAACTCATATCAAAGACGTTAAATGGGAGTTAAACACGAATCTTGATGCGCTTAAAAGTATGCGATTGAATTAGGACTGAAATTATCAATATACGGGGGCATTTTATGTAATTTTCCATATTCATGTTCAGATTACATGAATCGTTTTACCGCAGAAGGACCTGCAAGAAAATAATGAAAGATTTGTGGATTAATTCGTAAAATGCCCAAACAAAATCTCCGGGTTAATCAATTTAAGTGGTGGAAGGTGCATTTAATATTGAGCCGACACGTGGCTTGTTGATTCTCGTCCGATCCGAGATGATCCAATGGTTGACGTTCATTCCCAAATCTATAGTTGCCGGTCCGATCAGAAATCAAAAACCGGTGAGGCATAACACTTCAGATCTTGCTCCTTTTAATTATAGCTCCTTTTAATCATTAACACCTTAACTCTCATGTTCCTTCACCAAAGGTCAGAGGTCCTCTTAACCTCCTTTAGATTGGCTAACCTTACGGAAATCCCATTTTTATAACATCCCAACTTTTAGGGCCTGTACGTTTGGAGAATAGGCCCTGGAATAAGGGGTCTATTCTCCATCCAACACGGTTTTCCATGGTATGGTTATTCCTCCTCATTCCATCTTATTTCACTCTTATTCCTATCTTTATCCCACCTTACCTACCTTTATTTCACCTTATTCTCCTTATTCCTATTCCCCAGCCGAACAAAGAATAGACCCTTATTCTCCTTATTCCCAATCCTTATTCCTGCTTATTCCCGAACCGAACGGGCCCTTAGTAAACCTGAATAATGAGTTTAGTCCAACCGGATATGGTCCAACCAAGTGTAACAACTTGACGATGTCAACGCCTAACCTAATTAAGTGGCATGTGGGTTTAATTAAGGTGGTGCAAAGGTTTATTAAAAGGTCATTGGATTTGAAAGGTTAGTTGGATCTATGGGATACTTAGATATATAAAATATTAAAGAAAATCTAAAGAACACAAAAAAAAATCAATCATGCATACATACACAAAAAAATATTTATATTCATAATTCATATATGTAATATATAAGGGGTTTTTACACTTGTGCTTCTTTGAGATTATATAATTACAATTATGTCCTTACCTTTTTTTGCAACGTCAACTTGTTTTCCTATTGTCAACCGTCATTCATTCCCCTTTCAAACGGACTTAACCTATCGAAAAAAGCATAATTAGAAAGAAAACAGAGCAGTACAAGTGTAAATTCTCTTTTACTCTTTCTTCTTGTTCCCCCCACCAACCCCCTACCTGGACAATGACCGACGACAAAGGCCCAGTCAGTAATGAAGCTCTTGACCTCATGTGCATCTCCCTTGCCTCCTCTGCTACGAACCTTGAAATATTCATCAATAAAAAATTGAGCTATAGTGACGGCTTTTTCAAAATCCGTCGCTAAATTAGCCATTGTTAAATATAACGACAATATTATTCGTTGCAAAATAATTTTTCGTACTCAAAATTAGCGACGAATATCATATACGTCATTATATGTAACACCCCAACCCCAAACATAGTGCCATACCTAAAACTGACGAAGTGTGGGTGTGATTTATAAGTGGTGGGGACTACTACTTGATAACTTGGGCTTAAGCATTTTGGGTGGTTGTCAACGGGTCCATTTGAGCTCGAACCCAACAAGTTGTCAGGGACAGTTTTCCTCGATAACGGACCGGGGACCTAAGCCCGGGACGTTACATTATATCATTAGCAACGGTCCACATAGCGACGCTTATTCGTTGCGATTTTTCAAACTTCTAGTTAATCATCACTAAATTTTGAACTAAATAAATAGCAACGATTAGTTGAAATTTTGAATAATAGCAACACATACTCGTCACTATATGGATTGTTGCTAATGATATAACGATAGAGATGATATTTGTCGCTAAACGAATAATATCGTCATTATATATAACAACTGCTAGTATAGTGATGGAATTTAAAAAAAAACGTCACTATAGCTCAACTTTGATGTAGTGATTGAAGGGGAAAATTTGTTCAATGAAGAAATAATAAGATATGTGAGAAAAGAAATATGATTTGTTTCTATAACTAGTGAAGGACATGGAGCAAATTTATGCTCTAATATTGCTCGATTTCTTGGAATCTAAAATCCACCAAACTTGTAATTTCGTTAGTCTTAGATTTATCATTGATTGTCAATTTATTAATTACCATATCTTTCTCTACATTAATAGATGGAGTGGGAACACCACCATCCATGCCCAACTTTAGATCACTTTCAACTTAGGCAATGTATTAGCTCCGAGATGATATGTATCAAATACAAATCTAGCGTGAGGCAAATCAATGAAAATATATTAAGCTCCCTATATGACTGAATTACTCCAGTTCTAATAATCTGCTTATATATAATCCTATTTAGGATGATCTTCGACGAAACTGAAGAATTTGTCTTCTGCATGGGCGACGGCATGGGCGACGGGTTTAGGATGACCTCTCCCCCCTCTTCCAATCGCGAGCCACTGCCCAACCTTCCCAGTCCCCTCTCTATCGCATCTCCTCCTCCTCTGCTCCAAACCTCTTCTGGCCCACCTTCCAATTGTGCAAGGGATGCAACACTGACATCCTCTGCCCCAACAAAGGACCGCTATTAAACTTCCATAGCTGGAGTTCAAAGCTTCAACTCCTTCATCAGTAGTAAGTTCCATCCAGGGGCATGTGGTCAAGAATGTAAGGGGTATGGGTGCAGTAAATCATTATTTAATCAAGTATTGGTTTGAATTAATCATGATTTCGTCCATACCGATGATAATTAAACTAATGGAAAGGAACAAGTGTTCACAGTGCAAGAAAGTAGGGGCACGCATGATTTTGAAAGAAAGGAAGTCGAATATTTGTGATTATATAATTTGAGAGGGATACAACAACAAAGACTTTTTCAACAATTAAGTAGGGTTGACTACATGGATTGTTGCCTCCATTTAGATCTATCTTGGATCAATCCCAGGCTTATATCCAAAAAACTAAGATCTCTTTATATAGTTTCTTTCCAACACTTTTTGGGTCATCCTCGCCCTCTCTTATCAGGTTCAACATCCCAACACTCGCATCTCCTAACTGGTGCATCAGTTGACCTTCTTTGCAAATGACCAAACCATCTTAAACGGTTATCTCGCATCTTATCCTCGATCAGAGCTACACCAACTTTCTTTCTGATTGCATCATTCTGAATCCAATCTTTACGTGTGTGTGTGTCCACACATCAAACTTAGCATTTTCATTTCTACTACAATCATTCTCTGCACATGTCTATGATTCACAGTCTAACATTCTAATCCATAGAGCATAGAAGGTCTCGCGACTGCTTTGTAAAATTTTCCTTTAATTTTTAAAGGAATTTCTTTATCACAGAGAACAACAGAGGCTCCTCTCCACTTTAGCCAGCATGCATTTATAACATCTCCATCAATTTCCCCATCATGTTACAAAATAGATTCCAGATATCTAAAAGAATCCCTCTTCTGATTGTTATCGCCACAAATCTTCACCTTGATTTTTTTCACCATTGCTTCCATCAAAGATGCACTCTATATATTCTGTCTTATCTGTACTTATACAAAATCCTTTAGGGTTCGTTTGGTTGCAGGGTTGGGCAGGGTTGGGTTGGGTTGGGGTACTATTCACAGGGGTACCCCCTCCTCACAGTTTAATATTCACCCAGCACAACCCAACCCAACCCAACCCTGCCCAACCCTGCAACTAAACGAACCCTTAGTCTCCAATATATGTCTCCAGACCTCAAGCTTCTCATTTACTCTATTTCTAGACTCATCAATCAACACAATATCATCAGCAAATAACAAAAACTAAGGTAACTCATTCTGAATGTGACTTATCAACTAGTCAATAATCAAAGTAAAAAGAAATGGACTAAAAGATGAACCTTGATGTAAACCAATGTTGATGTCAAAATAGGCAGTCTTCTCAGACGGGGTCCTTATACAAGATAAACCCTATCATACATATCCTTTTACAAGGTTAATGTATAGGGCATATACTTGTCTCTTCTCCAAAACTCTCCACAATATCTTTCACAGGACAGAATCATAAGTGTTCTCAAAATTAATAAAGATCATATGGAGGTTCTTCCTTTTAGCTCTATAAATCTCCATTGTTCTCCTCAGCAAATGGATGGCTTCAATAGTTGAGCGACCTGACATGAATCTGAATTGATTTTCTTTTACTTTGGAGACTTGCATCAACCTTCTTTCGACCATACGCTCCCAAATTTTCGTAGTGTGACTCATCAGCTTGATACCTCTGTAATTTGAACAATTTTCTATGTCTATTTTATTCTTACAAAGAGGCACCAAGATACTCCCCCTCGAATCTTCGGGAATTTTCTTGCTTCGCCAAATAACACTGAATAGATTCGTAAGCCAAATCAAACCATGCTTACCTAAAACTTTCCATACGTCTACAGGGATACCATCCAGTCCTGCACCTTTCCTAGGTCTCATAACCTTTAAAACATCCTCTACTTTCTTTCTTTGTATTCGTCTATAGCTTGCATGATTCAAGTAGCTTTCGCTCACCCAAAGTGATCTCTCTATTTCCTTCTCCAATGAAAAGTTTATGGAAGTACTGCTCCCATCTAGTCTCTATATTCTTTTGAGTAACAAATGCGTGGCCTTCATCTTCCTTGATCCATCTCACTTGAGAAAGGTCTTTGGTTTTTCTTTCTCTTGCTTTGGCCAACCTGAATATATACTTCCGGCCCTCTTTGATATTTTTATACAAAACTTCGTAAGTTTTTTATAAAACTTCATAATTTCATAGGGATACAAGTATAAAAATATTATATATAATTGATGTGATAATTTTACGTGATTTAAGAATGTGTTTTTAGTATCATTTGCTCACAAAGATTAATTACAAATAAAATCTATAAATTCAAAATACCATGAAATACATGAGATAAATTATAAAGAAAAATGGGTATGGATGCATAAGGAGCCGACAAGTACTCATAAAATTTTGAGGTTTTTTTGGCATATGCTATTTTTTTATGATAAGAACCTCAAAAATGATATGAACTATCTCCTTAGTTGTCCTAAATAATGTTAGATATATTTAGGAATGTTTTAATATTTTTGAGATTTTTCAATGCTAAAAACAATATTAATAAACTAAAATGTAAATTATTTAACAGTTCAAGAGATACTTTATAATTAAAATAAACTTAAACTAATCTGACTCAATAATAGAAAGAAACTATGCTTCTTTCTAGTTTTTGCACAATCAAACTAGAAAATTGGGAAATAACATAAAGATTAATTGAAGTTCACGATATTATAACAAGTACCTTTAAGGATATTTATTAATAAAAAAGTAATTATTTTGCAAAGATGGGTGTCGACGATGGAGGTAGAGCAAGATCACTAAGGGCTCGTCCACACTTGGAGCGACGTGGAATTAGTAGCGAGGGCGGAGATGGAACTAGTACATGTTGGTGGTGTTGTCTTACAATAATGAGCTTCAATATGATGCTTTCTTAGGGTGATGTTCCCTTAGGTCTTTACATGATCATTGTGGTATTTATAAACAACGAGGTCTAACGATGGTGAAATCTTAAAAAATCATATCATTGGAGATACTCTTTTACTTTATTCCTAGATATCTACAATCACTTACCTTGTAAAAAATTCGAATGCATTAACATTTACATTTTTCATCAAAATAGTTAGTACTTATCAGTTGATCTTATCATATTATCCATATGAGCATTTTTCATTTCCAATATTCTCAAACAGATGAAGGTAAGCATCAACAATAAATGATTTATATAAGAGATTTTTACATATAGAACCTTGTATAATTTCATATTTATACACCAAACTCTCCATAATGACGAACTACATGGAGAACCCTTAATAGTTACTTCGGTTTACATGTTGACTCTTCCATTAAATTCATCCACTGATCTAAACGCTCCCTTGAGTTAATATAACTAAAATCAACCCAGCGGTCGGTATTTATCCTATTTATTTTATTTTAATTTAATCACCCAAACTCCACCCCTCCCTCCTTCGACCCTCACTGCCATTGTATGCACTGCCTCATCGAGCTCTATTCTCTCCGATTATATTCTCCATGCAATGACACTACACGTCCCCATCTTCGTAAAATGGTAGAATTCCCTCCCATATCTCACCAGTAGGACCCCTTACATTAAAATAATCCCACACAAATATGGAAGGGGAAGCA
Source organism: Ottelia alismoides (assembly GCA_037367405.1). NCBI lineage: Eukaryota > Viridiplantae > Streptophyta > Magnoliopsida > Alismatales > Hydrocharitaceae > Ottelia > Ottelia alismoides. The sequence continues at coordinate 157,685 of JAZKJV010000284.1, read as the reverse complement.
CAAGTGCTTCATCACTTCATCCCCACTCGAGAGATGATGGTCTCCAAGAGGGGATGTAGAGAAAGTCTTCTACCTTAGAGGGAAGGTCCTTAACGCAAATTCAGCGACGACTGTTGTTGGACTTGTAAGCCCTTGGAAAGCCATTAATGCAATAAAAAATGTTATTTTATCGTATCCATCTGAAAAGAATATTTATGAATGCACTTAATACTAAGATCCCTATGTACAGTTGGGTTATGTATCATGATCATATTGAATACCATATAGTTGGGAGGACACAAATGATATTAACATATGATATTCAATAAAGATCTCCAATTTGAGAAAGAGATGGCTATCTTTCTCTGAAGACTGAATTTTGATTGGCTTTTTGATATAGGTCCTCTATATAGGAATAGTGATTCAAAGGTGTCAGAATAGTCAAGTCAAAGAGTTATCTTGATGAGGTCGATATAATCTAAGACCTGAATTGTAACTATCACGAGCAGGTACACATCCTTTGCCAGAGACATATATACATCAATATGTCTGGGTATACAAATTTGATAGACCATTAGGTTGGTGGCCTAACCAATGTCTATATATAGGTGAGTTGGTGTGCATATGAAGATATATGAGAAGTATGTTATCTGAAAAGAATCATACATGTTCATACTTGATGAACCAAGAGGCAGAACTCACTCATGAGATATTTGAGGTCACAACGAATTCCATGCATGGTCGTCCTACGTATGAAATAAGACAGGAATTCAAGATATTAATATATATACTTTGGAAAGTATATAATTAATATTACCACCCAATTATCGAATGAGAAATCTATTGATATACCCCGAAGAAGAGAGTCGAACTAGAGTTTGAACTTCAGATATATCAAAGTCTTCTAGTATGAAGGATGGATAAGTATTAAGGATACTCTGGGTTAAATCTATCTTAATATATCATCTCCTATGACACTTTCATTCTGAGGGAATGATGAAACATGATGGATTTTAGTGGCTCCATTTCTTAACTTAATTATTTGTGAATTAATTGGATTAAGTCTCATCTCATTTGAATCCAATGTCTAATTAAAATTTCAATGGTTCAATTGTTGAAAAGTGAAATTATGATAGAAATGGAAATAAACACACTCTTGAGCTCATTTCTAAACTCCAAATAGTTTTGACTATGATTAGAAATGGCCGACGAAGTTGGGTTCAACTCATTGATGCATTCTCCATCCATCGAGAGTGTGATATGTTTTGTGTAGCTTTCTTAGAGTGAATCTGTTCAGTTCGAGCTCAATATCTGTATGTGATGCATTTTCAATAAAATGGTATAAACCTTGAAGTCGGATAGTTATCCAAATTTCAAGCCACTGTACATGGATAGTATGATCTCCATGATATTGTCTCCAAGCATATGTATTTATATCTCATGAATCCTAATTGGATTATGACTCTTACTATGTGATGTCAATATTGTGATAATAATTGTTATTATCATGTTTAATTTTTCATAAAATTTTGCATTGCTTCTTATTTGTCGAACTTATCCACTAACGAGATTCGTGGAATTTCCCTTTTTGGACTGCATTGGGGGAAATCTACCAAGGCAATAGTTTTGTGAATATGATTCACAAATATAATTTTATTAATTAATGTAAATTTTAATTCATAATAATTAATATTTACATGAATGCGATTCATATAATTATTTAAAGGTGTATATGTGAATATAATTCACATTGGAATTTAAATGCAAATTGGATCTACATTTTTGTTTGGATTTATAAATATGTTCCATAAGCTATGAGGGTTTTCTCATAAAATTACCAATTGTGATAATTATATTACCATAAGGATAAATAAATAACCAATTCAACAACTACGTTTTAGGATAAGGTAGGCATCCATGCTTGGAGAAGCATAGTCATCTACCAAGTCCTAATTCTTGTTGGTTGATTTATTTATTTATTGCTTTACTTGTTGCTTGATTTCAATGGTAATTACAAGAAGATACCTCAAGTCCTATTTATTATAAAATAAGGGCTAAATCGTAGCCCTTGATCCTCAATCCTATGGACTACATGGTGGACGTCTACAATGAGGAGAAGACTCCTCATAGATGTCCACTATAGCTATAAAGAGAGGGATATACTTCTTTCAAAACATGCTTATTCCTCCTAATAATTCTCTTGCCTTGAGAATAAAAGAAGATAAAGAGTCTTGAGAAATTATTTCTCATAGACATCTACTCTTTAAGTCCCTACACATCCACCTTGTCAAGCTTCTTCCCTTCTCTTCATTGGTGTGACCTTGTGGAGGAGAAGAACGTCTCCTTCTTTGTGCTCCTTGTGTGTGAAGAAGGATTGATTTCATGTGATAAAATCAGGATCTTGATCATCCTTGCGTGGAAAAGATCAAGAAGTCGACGTCAAAGTTTGTGGGAAGATACATGACTCGTCATCGTGCCCACGAGAGAAGCAAGCATAGATCGGACTTGCTTCATGTGGTCTCTTACTTTAGAGACATGCTTCAAGAGATAATCCTGATCTCTTTCTAACATTCATTAGAATAAATGAAATCATGTAAGGTAAATTGTGTCCGTAAATTAATGATTTTGCAAAGTACAATCATTGTCCTGTTGGAATTGCATGTTCATGTGATGAACGATAAAAGATTTTGCAAATAGTTTGCTACATTTTCTGCATTTCCATGATGTGAAGTTATTTACTTACTTCAGTTGGTATCAGAATCATGACTTAGAGGATTTGTATTACATCGAAGTCGATGAACGATCAACCATATTATATCGATCATGGGGTACATTGTCTTGCGAGTTTTTTGACGGTTCGAATCTAATTCATAGTTATTGTTGTTTTTCTCCCCTCTATAATGTCAGGACTTGTACATGAAAGAAACATCAATAGTTAGTAGCATTCGGGAGAATATTTGGATGTTAAAAATGATCACAAACTCTGATTTTGATTGAATATTGTAGCTAGAATATATTGAATTTTTTGCTACAATTTTGAGTCATATAATATGATAAAATGATGATTAATAATTCATTCATAAATCAATTATTGTTAAAAAAATTTGTACGATTCCAACCATGCGACCTTGAGAAATTGGATTTCTTCAAAGAAGGAGTTGGAAGAGGATTCGATTATTTTATTGTCTTGTTTTTCTTATTTTGAAAATCACAATAGATGAAATATATTTGATATATAGACATCAAGATTTGGACTTGTTTTGGAAATACTTGGGGTTGCAATGAATTATATGCATGGTTATAAAATGCTTTCTAATTTGAAGTATCGCGACTAATAAATTCAAATATGAAATCATTATCTATTTAATCTGGATATATGTAGAAAGCCTTTTTATTTCATACTCCATTGATGATTTTTTCACTTGGATGTTTGAAATGTAATTAGAAATTGTGAAGTCGATTAGATCGATTTTGCCAATTGTCTAGATCGTTGCAGTAGACATTGTGAAAATTAAAAAAGGTTTTAAATTCTTAAATCTTTGAGTGTTATTATATAATACCATACATGGTCGAAAGATTAATGATGAATCTCCATTGCATCACCTTTATTCTTTCATTTTGACCTTAAATCCCTATCTAAATACATGTATATGACATTAATTTGTACAAAATAACATTCATTATTTGGCATCAAAATACTGTATAAATACTGGAATTTAAAGCAAAAATAAAATAATAAAAGAAATAAAAGAAAAAGAATGAAGTGTCAAATACATTAAATGACCCTAACCCTGAGACCAGGTCATCATGATGAATTGGTCGACAAGAAATAAAGTAGGGGAGATAGGGCAGATCAATCGCAGAAAATAACCTAAAAATCCTAATTTTTATTCATCAATAACTGTATTTTGGGATCTATTTTATTCTTTATTATGTATATCTCAAATAAATAAACCCTCAACATAAATATTGTACATAAAAATACAAATTTCATTCAATTTTAATGTACAATGTGCCCGAGATACATAGAATAAAAACCTGCAAAGAAAACTTTACAAACATGTATCTTCTCCATACATATCCAAAATTGATCAAACTCACATTTATTGTTCATAAAATTAAATTGTGTATTTAATAAAGGTGACTTTTTTTCATTTGGAGTTAAGATGCAAATGTTGGCTTTTGGGTCCTCATTATGCAATATACATGTATATAAATAAAAGGAGAAATTCACTCTTTTTATTTATTATTTTGTATTTTTATATTCTTATAAATATTATTTATCTTACAGTAAAAATATAAATATAAAATAAAACCATGAAAATACATTAAAATAAATATAGTACTAAAATAAAAAGGTAAACTATACCTACCTAATATATGCACATTTTTATTTAAGTGAATAAAAAAATCATAAAATTAAACTAAAATATATGTAAATATATATTTAAAAAATTTATAAAAATAGAAATTACGTATATAAATGAATAAAATCTAAAAGACAAAGTAAAATAAAATACCTCATATACAGATATTTATACCTATAATTATACATGTAAATATTAATACATAAAAATTAACTTGTAAAAAATAATAAAATACTATGTAAATAAATAAACCTTTTTAATTTTAATTTTTTGCTAAATAAATCATTCTCTAATTTTTATTCATTTATTTCTCAATTATTTTCATATTTTTTCTTTAATGAGCTTAGGTGGCCCAATAAGAACCCTCAGATAGTTGACCCCCGATCAACTGTCTAGTCACCTTCCCTATCCTCTCTCGACTCGTGCTAGAGCTGCATACCCCTCACTTCTCCCATTTTTTACAGGCATCACACCACTCCTTTCCTTCTGATTTCTTCTCGCAACCTCTGCTTCCATCCACCTTCTTACACACCATACCCTTAGATCCATTGCGCATACATACATGCGATCAGAATCTCCAAATTTTGACACCTCCTCTACTCCATATATAAATAAGCCCCTCCCCTTCATTTTGATTTTTATTCACCATTACAGGTCTCTAACCCAAAGAGGACCCATCTAGGTTGAGTGTGTGGTGATAGCATGTGCTCCATGGCCTCGTTGACGAGGACGAAGGCTTGGAGAGGTCAATCCCGTGGCCAGAGCTTCGCTCTGCCATGACCTCTTCTTCTTGGTCGAAACCCCAGGTTTGAGTTATTTACTACATTCCTAGTAGTTTTCTTTATTGCATTTCATTTCTAGCCTTTATTTTATGCATTTACTTGTTGTTTCCAGTGTAATTTTAGGGATTAGAGTACGCCAGAGCTTTAGAGCTCGGGCCGCAATAGCACTTATTCTTCCCTTTGTTTTGCTTCCCTGACCACCCTATCATCTTCCTTGGTCGTTTCTCTATTTTTTGAACCATCAACCCACCTGGATCTTCTTTGATCTAGTTCTCTTGTGTTCCTTCCGCCACCCTTTGCTGGAGCACCTCCATTCAACATCACCAGTCCTTAATCCTTCACCAATAATAGCCAGGAACATTCTCCAGAGCCGCACCATTCTTTTATGCAAGAAGAAGGTCTTGATGGGCCATTTAAGGCCCAATCATGTCCATGTTTAACTCCCAAGTACCTGGAACTTCTTCAGGCCTCCAGGACCCCATCGATGGGTCTTGAACACTATTGAGGGTATCATTGGTTGCGGATCCCTTCCAAGAACCTTACGAGAATTTCAGCAGCAAGAATTGAGCCTTGGAGCGTGAGAGATCGATAAACGAGGGACGACACATTCGGTGTTCTTCCCTATTCTTGGGGAGTGAGGCCTTGCCATCCGATGGAGCTTGGACTCCAGATTGTACATATGTTGTTTGATCAAGCCAGCCATCAGTTGCACGATGAAATCAAAGATCTAATCCCAGTCGTGCAGAGGCGATGCGATATTGTCGAATCATGATCACCGCATTAGTAAAGCGATGTGGCACGTGAATCACCATTGGATGGCATGCAAATAAGGGGTAAATTTCAAGGGCCCCTCTGCTCTTTTATATTTTATTATTAGTCTTGTAAATATTAAGTTTAGTTTAAAAGTTTTTTGTAAAATTTACAAATGGACCCTCGTGCTTGTTGAATATTACCTTTAAGTCCATGTCAGTTTACCTCACGTGGCGGTCCACATGAAGTGGGAAAATTGCAAGGATATCCTATCAGGGTCTTTTATTTGTATTTAGTATTTGAAATTTGTAAAATAATGTTGAAATTTTGGGTATTTTGCATAGGACTCCTTGGATATTACTTTTATTACAAATTTACCCTACTCAACACTGTATATTTATTTTGTTGCATTTATATTTTCTTGAAATATCTCTTGTGCTTGTAAAATCTTGGAAAAATAATAGTAAATGCTTATGATATGTTTGTTCATGCCCTATTTTTATTTTAGTATTTTATTACATTTTTCATTTATTAAAAATAGATTAGGAGCTATTTATTCCCTATTAAATTATAAAATACAAAAATAGAAAAACTATGTTAAAAACTACAAAAATATATATTATATATTACTATATAATATAACTCCAAACCAAAAATATGAAAGGAATACACTAAAATTTGATAGAACCCTAAAAACCTTATAAATTTAGAAAAATCTATATAATCCGAAAAAATAATTTGCTGATGTATATTTTTATCTGTATTATATATTTATATTATAATTTGTTTTGGAAATTTTTGATATATTTCTCTATTTTTTAAACCCAAAATAGTTTGACCGATTATTATAAGTCATTATTTGATATTTTAAATCAATTAAAAATACGTAGAAATTACTAAAAATTATAAGAAAAATCATAAAATAGATAAAAATTAGAAAAAAAACAAAAAAAAATATTTTGTAATTTCTGAGTATATATAGTTATATTTACAAACATAAAACCTGTATAGACTAGATCTACATATCACCACTTATATACTTTTATATATTATAATAATAATAATAATTATTATTATTTATAAATACATAATAGGATGATTAGTATACAATAAATACATAAAATATAAGCACAATAATATGATGATTAGTATACAATTGTTATAGTCATTTATTCACAACACACAGTCAGTTCATTAGTATTATTTGTTATTGAATATTATTATTTTTCTTAAGCTAGAGAGATAATAAATATAAATAATATAAATGAATCTGGGATTCATTACCATTCAAACATCGTCTCCTTCCTCACCCTTCTCTTTCATTCTTCCTCCTCATGTCTTCTTCTTCTCCTATTTCTTCCTTCTCCATTACTTGGTCCCCAAGCTTCCTAACCACACCAACAAACCTCCTGGGACTACCACCATCTTCGTCGGTCATCTTATCTGACGAGAATCTATCATGGTATGTTGCATCTCAACCACCCCATCATATATAACAACACCTAGGGCTCTAGAGTTTCAGATCCACCATTTTCTTGTTTTCCACCCACCTCCCTTCTTGTGAGCGACAAGAGGGTGACAACTTCTACCTCCTACTATTAAGCGTGTGTGAGTGAGGAGGAGTTTAAGGAGGTGTGCGAGATCACTGTATGACGTGTTGTATTAAAAATTGTATTTAGGTTTTAATTGGAAAATCTATGTAATTACAGTTGGAATGAATTTAGTTTCAATTGGGAAACCAAATGGTTTGGAGTGAAAGTTGGGAATTCCCAAATTTGAAACATGGATGAGGTTGGGTTGAAGTTTAGTACCATACCTTAGAGATCTAAACTTTTAGTGGACTTATATATGAGTCCCCACCTCAAGCTCTTGTAGCAATAGTAGAAAAGAGGAATGGAGGACCACACGCGCGCACGCTTTGCTCTGTCTCCGGTTCTGGCACCGGCTCCGGCTCCGGCTCGGGAGAGTCAATTCGGATCTCGGATCTCAATACTTTTGCTGCGGATTTCATTTGGCTGGTCGATTAAATTAATCAGGCAGATTAATTTGATTTCAATCACATTGGGAATCGGACTTGATCCAAACAGCTCGACATAGCCGTGATTTTGGAATCCGAAAGGACACGCCCGTTGAGGGGTGTTTTCGGAAACCGAAGGACCACGCGCTAGGGCACGCGAGCTCCTCTTTTTATATCCCTCACCCGACACCGTCTTTCTTAACTCGTAAGAAAAACTCGTCGTCCCTCTTGTTCTCTCTCTCTCTCTCGCCTGCGATTCTGTTTCTTCTCAGTCGCAAGTTCTCGGAGGTACTTTCAAGGACGGTCTCGTCGGTGTGTGCAGACGAAGACCGTGAACCGTCGTATCCTGGGAGCGGATCGCCAGTACCCTTCGCACCGGTATATTGTGGGGGCGAAATCCTCTCTAAGGATAGTCCATTTCATGGACGCTTCGGTGATTTCTAACTTGATCTTTCTTATATATTGTTTGCCGCAATTGATTTATTGCTTACCCTTTTCTAGATCTCGCCCGATTATTTGTTTCTGTCTGGTTGATTGGTTCTTGCTTGCATGTCGTAATCGGATAATGGATTGGAAATATATGACGTTAATGATATTAATATGTGATACGTTTATTTCCGTTCATTTGGATCAGTGTAATTACTGTTTACTATATGCATGTTTGTCCATGTTTACAACAATCTTAGAGAGGATTTCCGGAACCAATTATAAGACAATGTCGGAAACCATGTTTAAATCAAGGGTTGACATGACCGGTATGCCTGAAAAGTTCGGTGGACAGAATTTTAAGCATTGGCAACAACGCATGAAGATTTGGTTAACCACCATAGGATTAATCTCGATGCCTGAAACCGACTGTCCTACGGTGGAAATGGAAAACCCCTCACCTGATAGCCTGAAGGCGCAATCTGCGTGGAAGGAACGCGACCGTATATGTCATGGTTGCATCTTGTTGGCTCTGTCCAATACGTTGTTTGACGTATACTGTTCGTCCATGCAGACTGCGAAGGGGCTATGGGAAGACTTGGATCGGAAGTATAATACCGAAGATCTCGGTATTGAGAAATACTCCGTGGCCAAGTTTTTAAAGTTTTTCATGGATGAAGGGAAGTTAGTTTCTGAACAGGCACACGAGTTTTTACTCCTGCTCCATGGTTTAGAAGATGCCGAAATGAAACTTCCAGAGAAGTTTCAAGTCATATGCATCATAAAAAAATTCCCCAAGTCGTGGGAAGACTTCGGTATGACCCTCAAACACATGAAGGGGAAAATTTCTATGGATGACTTGATGGTGGCAATTGCCATAGAGGAGGTACGCAGGAAACAAAAACCTGTGCTTCCTGTTGATATTCAGGCTAAGGTCAATTTCATGACCTCGAAGGTCAAGGATAAGAAGGGAAAGGGTCCTAATAACAATAAAATGAAACCAAAGGGCAAGATCCAAAAAAGGCAAAGAATAAACCATGCTGGCACTGTAATCAAGTTGGTCATTGGAAGAAGGATTGTCTGTCCTTGAAGACTCAACCTAAGGCTGCAGATGAGAGTCCACAAGTGAATATGATCACTATGGGACTCAGGGCTAACGAGGGGTATGTCTCTGTAAAACCTGAACTATACCATATCCATGATCCAAATGAGTGGCTTGTGGATACAGGAGCCAATGTAAATATATGTTCTGACAGAAGTTTGTTTTCTTCTTATCAGACCTGCAGTGGTGGGACTGTGAAGATGGAGAAGGATTCTGCAGCCACGGTGCTAGGGTCGGGACAAGTTAACTTGAGGTTCTCATCTGGACATTGCAGAGGGTGCTGCATGTTCCTGACATCAAGAAGAATGTTTTATCTGACTTTATCCTAGTTAGAAATGATTTTGAATTAAACTTTAAATGTAATAAAGTTGCCATTCTTAGACATGACATTTTTATGGAAAAGGCTATTTGGCAGACTTTGATTTGTTATTTAGAATTAGATGTAATTCAGTAAACATTAATGAAATGAATGTTTTGAGTTCTGAATGTTCTAGTTCAGTATCTCATGTTGTGAATAATTTAGAATCTTGTGATCTGTGGCATGGTAGATTGGGACATGTAAACTTAAATTCAATTAAAAGAATGATGAATTTAAAGTTGATCCCTAAACACACTACTGATAAAACTCAAAAATGTGAAATCTGTGTGCAAGCTAAGACACCTAGGAAGTCTTTTCAGTCTGTCTCTAGAGATAGTAAGATCTTGGATCTAGTGCACACGGATATCTGTGAGTTTAATGGTGTGTTGACCCGAGACAATAAGAAATACTTTATCACCTTTATAGATGATGGCAGTAGATACTGCTATGTATATCTAATGAAAACCAAGGATGAAGCTTTAGAGAAATTTCTTATATTTAAGAATGAGGCTGAGACACAAACAGGAAAAGTGCTTAAACACCTTAGGTCAGATAGAGGAGGTGAATATACCTCTAACTTATTTGATGAACAATGCAAATCGTTTGGCATAGTTCATGAAGTTACGGCCTCATATTCACCGCAATCAAATGGGATAGTAGAACGGAAAAATAGAACCTTAACTGACACGATTAATGCTCTCTTACAAAGCTCTGGACTTCCAACCTATACGTGGGGAGAACCTTGAATACAACTTGCCATATTCTGAATAGGGTTCCTCCAAGACATATGGAAAAGTGTCCCTTTGAACTTTGGAGAAAGAGGAAATCGAGTTTAAGATATCTCAAAGTGTGGGGTTGTCTCGCTAAGGTTTTAGTCCCAGAACACAAGAGAAAGAAGCTTGGTCCTAAAACTGTTGATGCGGTCTTCTTAAGTTACCTAGAAAATAGTTATGCATATAGGTTCTTGGTAATTCGGTCCGAGATACCAGGCATATAAGTCAACACCATTGTTGAACTCCGTGATGCTACCTTCTTTGAGGATGTCTTCCCATTGAAGACTGGGATTCCTCAGAATCTGACCATTGAGGGCACCTCTACATCAGGATCTATTCAAGATCAAGTGGAAAGGATAACGAATGTGGGGGTTGAGACTCAACCTGAACCCAATGATCTTTCTGAAGAGACTGAGCCAAGGAGGAGTAAAAGACCTCGGATAGCCAAGGATCTAGGTAGCGACTTTTTTGTCTACCAAATCGAGGGTGATCCATCAAGTTACAAAGAAGCCATGGCTTCATCTGAAGAGAAACAATGGAAGGAAGCCATCAAATCTGAGATGGATTCCATTATGGCTAATGGAACTTGGGAGTTGGTTGATTTACCCAAAGGGTGCTCTACCATTGGGTGCAAGTGGGTGTTTAAGAGAAAGCTTAGACCTGACGGATCAATTGAAAAGTACAAAGCCAGATTAGTTGCCAAGGGCTTTAGGCAAAAGGAAGGTATCGATTATTTTGATACATATTCCCCTGTGACTAGGATGACTACAATCTGGATGCCCATAGCATTGGCATCTGTATATGATCTCTCCATCTACCAGATGGATGTGAAGACCGCCTTCTTGCATGGTGATCTTAAGGAAGAGATCTATATGGATCAACCTGATGGGCTTGTGACTCCTGGAAATGAGGGAAAGGTTTGCAAGCTTGTCAAATCCCTTTACGGATTGAAACAAGCACCAAAGTAGTGGCATGAAAAATTTGACAAGACTATTTTGTCATGTAGCTTTAAGGTTCATGAATCCGATAAGCGTGTCTATTCCAAGGTGAAAGGTGATGTGTGTATTGTCTTGTTCCTATATGTTGATGACATATTGTTGTTCGGATCACATATGAGGATTATTAATGAGACTAAGGCATTCTTGAGTAGCAAGTTTGAGATGAAGGATATGGGTGTTGCTGATATTATCTTGGGTCTTAAACTGACAAGGTCAGTTGATGGGATTGTAATTTCTCAATCTCACTATGTTGAGAAGGTACTTGAGAAATTTGGATATCAAGATTGCAAAGTTGTAAGCACTCCTTTTTATTCATCCAAAACGCTGTTTAAGAAAGTGGAGTACCTGTAGCTCAGCTAAGGTATTCACAAGTGATAGGAAGTTTAATGTATCTTGCAAATTGCACGAGACCTGATATTTCATTCTCGGTTGGAAAGCTGAGTAGATACACTAGCTGTCCTGACCGTACTCACTGGGAGGCTCTGGATCAAGTACTGAAGTACTTAAAGGGAACTATTTCCCTTAGTTTGCATTATGGTAGACATCCTTCCATACTAGAAGGATACAGTGATGCAAGCTGGATAGGGAAAATAGAGGAGTCTGGGAGTAATGGTGTTACAGGGTATGTATTTACCCTTGGAGGCGGTGCAGTCTCCTGGAGGTCTGTGAAGCAGACCATTCTAGCTCGATCCACTTTTGAGGCCGAGCTGTGTGCTTTGGACACCACTGGAATTGAGGCTGAATGGCTAAGGAAACTTCTGTCTAAAATTCCCATGTTAGGTCAGCCTGTTCCTGCGATCTCGGTACATTGTGATAATATGACCACAATTTCCAAGATCAAGAGTTCAAAGTTCAATCAGAAAACAAGGAGACACATACAAATCAGACTTAAGACGTTAAGGGATTTGGTGTCTCAAGGAGTGTTGGCTGTGGATTTTGTTGGATCCAAAGACAACACGACAGATCCATTGACTAAGGACTTGATAGATCTTTAGTCCTAAAGTCTAGGCTTGGGATGGGACTGAGACCCATTGGGAGTTCCTCAGCAATAGCAACCCAACCTATCCGAGTGGACATCCCACAAAGTAGGTTCAATGTGGTAATAACAAGCTGTTTGGAGAACTGGTTGGCACTCTAATCTTAATGCGTAAGCATGAGTGTCTTATCCCTAGAAGCCTGAGTGCAGTTTAAGCTGCAAGCTTAGGAAGAGCGTAGGCTCTGAATGGGTTCAAGCCTTTGGGCAGGATGTTAGCGGTGCATCCTTAGGGCATGTTTGGTTGCAGGGTTGGGCAGGGTAGGCCCAACCCTGGTTACTATTCACAAGGGTACTTCCTCCTCACAGATTACTATTCACCCAGCCCAACCCAGCCCAACCCAACCCTGCCCAACCCTGCAACCAAACAGGCCAACGTCACCTATGTGAGTGTTACTGTGGGCCGCAGTTAAAGGAAGAGGGTCTTTCCTGAACACACTCATGAAACAGGATAAGGGTGCATCGCCTTTAAGAGCACCAACCCTGAAGATTGCACCAAGAACAACGCTTTGTTGTTTCTATTGTATACTTTAACACTAAGGTCTGAAGTTTAAGACGTAGTTCACTTCGTTCCTGTTAAAGTGAAAGTAGTAAACTCAGGTAGAGGTTTAAATCGGAAGGTACCTTTACTGAAAGCAAAGTGTGGGCAGCCGAAAGAAGTCTCTTAAATCCTTTTTTAATCTCTTTCTCGAATTGATGAATTCGTGGGGGATTGTTGTATTAAAAATTGTATTTAGGTTTTAATTGAAAAATCTATGTAATTACAATTGGAAATAATTTGGTTTCAATTGGGAAACCAAATAGTTTGGAGGGAAAGTTGGGAATTCCCAAATTTGAAACATGGATGAGGTTGGGTTGAAGTTTAGTACCATACCTTAGAGATCTAAACTTTTGGTGGACTTATATATGAGTCCCCACCCCAAGCTCTTGTAGCAATAGTAGAGAGGAGGAATGGAGGACCACACACGCGCGCGCGCTCTGCTCTGTCTCCGGCTCGGGCTCGGGCTTGGGAGAGTCATCTCGGATCTCTATACTTTTGCTGCGGGTTTCATTTGGCTGATCGATTAAATTAATCAGGCAGATTAATTTGATTTCGATCACATTGGGAATCAGACTTGATCCAAACGGTTCGACATAGCCGCGGTTTTGGAATCCGAAAGGACACGCCCGTTGAGGGGTGTTTTCGGAAACCGAAGGGACCGCGCGCTAGGGCACGCGAGCTCTTCTTTTTATATCCCTCACCTGACGCCGTCTTTCTTCACTCGCAAGAAAAACTCACCGTCCCTCTTGTTCTCGGAGGTACTTTCGAGGACGGTCTCGTCGGTGTGCGCAGACGAAGACCGTTAACCGTCGTATCATGGGAGCGGATCGCCAGTACCCTTCGCACCGGTATTGTGGGGGTGAAATCCTCTCTAAGGACAGTCCATTTCATGGACGCTTCGGTGATTTTTAACCTGATCTTTCTTATATATTGTTTGCCGCAATTGATTTATTGCTTACCCTTTTCTGGATCTCGCCCGGTTATTTGTTTCCGTCTGGTTGATTGGTTCTTGCTTGCATGTCGTAATCGGATAATGGATTGGAAATATATGACGTTAATGATATTCATCTGTGATACGTTTATTTCCGTTCATTTGGATCCGTGTAATTATTGTTTACTATATGCATGTTTGTCCCTGTTTACAACATGACGAGCCTAGCTCCACCGTGGTCCACGCTTCTGTGAGCCATCGCCATGTCAAGGCAATGACCAGGACATCTTAGGAGCTCCATGCACAGGCAATTCATCCGTTCATTTCTAGACAAGTAGTTTTGATTTTAGATTTAGTTTAGATTTTAATCCATGTTTTGCTTTTTTAATTTGATTTGTTTTGGTTTGTTTTCCTTTTTCCATCTTCGGTCAAGTTTGATCGGAGATCACTTCGTTTCTAATTACATTCATGTTCGTTCCATTCCATTTCCATCATCTCGATTGCATCAATTCCGTTTCCATCTCCCTAACTCTCAGACGAGGCTAGCAGTTTAAGAGCTTCATCGAAACACTTGCAGGTGGAAGATCTTCGTGGAACATCAATTGCGGAGGAGGTTCGCATCTAATCGAGCTCCTTACCATTGAAGTCATCATACTTCCTGGAGATCCATCAAGAGAACCATATTGAGAAATAATTCAAAAGAAGAGAACTATTGTTCACTTGTAGACGAAACCACCTGTAGATCCACCTATACACATGAAATATTTGCTCAGATCTGAATATCAACAAGGCATCAGAGCTTGAACCCCCTTCCGTGGGTCATCTCCAAATGTTATCCCACGAGCATAACATGACGGAATCACGTTGTTGATCAGATTGAGCCATCTACAAGCAACGTCTGGAGAAGATCAACTTCTGCTTGTGCATGAAGAACACCTGCTCGATTTAGGGAAGAACGAAGCCTCCTCTCCAGATCCATTGTCAGTCATCAGATCTCATCCAGAGGAGGCATCAAAATCGTTCACCACACGCTCCTTACGTGACCATCTCAAGAAATTTTGTGGCATATTTGCAAGATACTATCCTCGAGCTTGCATTACTCACATGTAGGTCCATGCTGCTTCGATTCACGTGATAAATCACGCGATTACTAGAGATCTTGCTAATCTAACCCCTTTACTTGTAATAACTTCAAGCATGCCCTGCTACAGGTCTCTTTTTGTTGTGAATCACGTGTTTATGTAGAACATGCATAAAAATGAATTCAACAAAAATTCCACTTACATTTTGATTCTATTTAATAGTGTAAACATATTATGCTTTTACATAAACAAAATTTTTCCACTTTTTATGTTTTTACTAAAATAATAAATAAGAATAAAATAAAACTACAAATTCAATTCTATAAAGTATATAAAGGAAATATAAAATGAATATAAGAACATAGAGAATATATAAAAATATAAAAATAAAACTATAATAAAAACTTATATTATATATATATTGAGAAAAGCTTTTGATATTCACAAACATGTCCATTCAAACAACATCGTGTGAATTTAGACAATTTGCATGAAATATCTCGTAATTATCTAATAGTTCACACGAAAAATATATTTTCTGCTTAATTATGATTTAGTCTTTATACTGATCTATTAAATAAATCCTTATTATTATTGAATTAAATCAAAAACAAAAATAAAAATCCTATTAAATACTTCATAAAATACATTATACATTATTATATTTATTTTGAAAATATGTTTTGTTTATATTCTGAATAAATAAAAACAATTACCAAAAATATGTTTTTACTTTAAAAATCCAATAAATCAAATAGAGAGTAAAAAAATTTATAAAATATTTATTACTTAGATATTATCATATACTAATACGCGTACAAAAATCAAACAAAAATACATAGTATATATCATAAAATAAAATATATAAAAACATGAAATTCAATAACTAATTTAATAAAAATCGTATAAATACACACAATTCCTTGTTTTATAGGTATTAAATAATCTATAACAAAAAAATAAAATGCAAAAATTTAGGTATTGTTTACTATTTTTAAAATCATAGAATAGTATAATTTTGTAAAATTCATTGTTTTCTAATTAAAAATCATTTTTAAGATCAATAAAAAATCTTTAAAATCCTCTAAAAATCACTAAAAATAGAGAATAAAATATAAAATAATATACATATATTACATATCACTTAGTTATATGTAAAACACCATAAAAATCATGAATACGTATATATTCAACTAAAAATTATAAAAAAAACTTAGACAAATCATTAAAAAATCATAAAAACCCTAAATAACTAAGAATTCTACCACATATCCCGTTAATTGAAAGTTTGCCTCTTAAGTTTGACCCGAGAATTATATAAGGTTACAAACTATAAATATAATTGTTTATTACATTGTTTTTAGGTTACGACGATACTACATATCTACATTCATTAGAATTAAAACTCAAAAAGCGTGGCCAACAAAATCTCTTCGGATGACCAAGTTGTCGTCATTGAAGGGTTCCAATAGAATTGTTGTCACATATAAATGCTCAATCGCTCGACCATGCCCACTTCCCACTTCCATTTCCAGTTATATTATTGATAAGCCTTGAATACTAACTATATGTTCGATTGGATTTAATTGGAGAACCGTCGAACGCACACTGCCACTACACTAGGGAGGCTTGGTCAGCGAACCTAGGGAGGCTGGCAGAGGGGTCTAGGGGGCTGCAGATGCGCCATCCTCTATTGGTCGGAATTTTATAAGCGGTTTGGGTATTTTGATCATTTTATATCACGGGTCCATCTGTGCAAGGAGAAATATATAAACTCTCTAGGGTTAAAGCTATTGGTATCATTATATTCTTCTTTCTCCAGTATACCTGCCCAAAATGCAGACTGGACCAAATGGAACGAGATTCTAAAACCTTTGTCTAAAGCCTGTCACGGGCCGATCCATTGATTTTTAATATTATATAATAATTATATATGATTTTATTATACTATTTATACGTTGTATAACTAATATAAATAGTTTATATGTTCCTTAACATGTGAACTATTAAATTTTATGAAAAACTAGCATCACATCTGAAAAGTTTGAAGTATATCATATTAATATGTCTTATCTATCTTATTTATATATTATTTTTGATGGGTCGGGCTGGCCCATACCTCACTTCTCTTAGCCCAAGCCCGGCCCATGAGCAGGATAGGCGAGCAAGACCTTAACCTATTGGCCAGGTCTATTCTTCACATAGCAAAACTGATCGCCGCTATCCAAGAATGTATCTCAATTCCTGGTGAACCTTGTAAATCCATGTGTTTGCATATTGCTTGATTGATCATGTTTGTGTGCGATTGCTTTTGTTATTTGCATCACACACGATGAGGACCAAGGGAGATCAACATATATGTTAAAAAAATATGATTTTTGTTGTTTAGATGCGTGGGGGAGGGGGGCTGAAAGGAGATATAACATTTCGTATTTGGTATGTAATCATAGTTTTATTTTATTTGGTGATGAAAACAGATGGTTGCATTATGTCCTTCATCAAGATCTGGAAATTCGAAAAGAGGGCACGTTCATTCTTCGATGATACTTGGATGATAGGTTTCTAACAGATGGACTAGTGATGAGAAACAAATCTTAATCTTTAACTTATACCAATGGCATCTTTTATAAATGTGATATGATTTAAGGGGAAGAATTATCCACATTTAACGTTTGCCAATATTTATCATTTTTTGTCAAAGTTAACACACAAAATGGATAGATAACACATGGTTATATCATGTAACAATTAAGCATTATTCAGATTCTCCGTGTAATTCGCGATTATAGAAGGTCCAACACGTAATATGAAATTATATAGAGTTATTTGTGGAACTCCCTTTGTATAATATCAAAAGAAATAACCACTCCAAAGACAAAGTGGCCTTTTCTTCCAAAGTTACTAATGTCAACCCTTGCCACCTACCATTAGGTTTGGGCATCGGGTCGAGTCAGGTCAAATTTAAGTTGCCTCGGCCCAAGCCCATTTAAGTATATGAGTTAATGGGTCGGGTCTAAGACCATTTTATTTTCAAATACCTTGTCCAAGCACCACCCGGTTAAAATGAAATGGGTCGAGTTCAGGTCGAGTTGGTCCAATTTAACACATATGTATACCAATATCTAGGGTTGAGCATTGGGCCGGGCCATCCCGACCCGGTCCGAAACCTGACCCATGTAGCCCGGCCCGAACCCGGAAAGAATTGGGCCGGGCTTTGGGCCTTAATTCAAGCCCAAATGTATATTTGGGCCGGGTGCGGGCCTGATAGGGCCCAAACCCGAAAGCCTGATAACCCGGCCCGATAGCTAGGCCCGTTTCAAGGGCCCAAACTACCTGACCCATTAGCTTGACCCATTACTTATGCATATGAGTGATAATAGAATTTAGATGGATATTAAATTCTAAACATATTAATTTAGTAAAGTTAACAACCATCATTGTTATATATATCATCATGATAATAATTTACCATGTTAACAAAAATATATTATAAACAATTATATTACATTGGTAATATATTTGTCATGTCTAGAGCATGTTGTTGCGCATAGCCAATTCGTATCATGGACATGATTCCTTAATATTATCAATGTGTAAAACATATTTGCATGTGTAAAGAATACTCATTTTTGTTGGGGATAGGTGGCGTATTTGTAAGATAAAAACAAGCTCAATATGTCCCGGAGTTTCAATTTGGGTCGGCCTGGCCCGAACCCGGCCCATAATGTTTGGGCCAGGCTTGGGCTTGGGCCTAGATTTTGAAAAATAAAACAAGCCTAGGCCCGACCCGTTAGCCCGTATACTAAAATGGGCTTGGGCCGGGCCAAGCCGAACCCGGCCCGGACTCGGCCCATGCTTAACCCTACCAATATCATGTGTTCCGTTCTTCTTGTATTTGTCTGGTTATTTCTTATGCATGTGTGCATGTTTAAGACTTCAAGTATACTAACTAATTTGTATTTCTGACATTAGTTGTATGTTGGAAATAGAAACGTGATAAAAAATATGGTGACTTAATCCACTATTTAATTCAACATTACATATTCTATTGTAAGTGTGGACACTATGATCCAACATAGATTGGTTATTTACAGTTGTACACTTGAGGACACTGATCCCATTCTTGCATATTAATATAATAATATCCTAAGTCCACGCTGTGGATATGATTATTAATCTATATAAGCATTTATTCTACACTCGATATAAGGATATGAAAGTTAGAACATGTTAATAAGTTTCGGCGGCTCGGCATATTTTTTTATGGCAGGGTTAATAATTTGAGTTTGAGCTTTATAATGGGACGGACTATTGGTCATGCGAGTTGGAGTCTTCTCATGCCCGAACCTCGCCCGATAATCAATATGGGCTCATTTTAAGGCTAGCGACTCACCCACTAAATTCTGAGTTTGGATTTCAGTCAGGTTATGCGGGCCGGATTTTAAGCCGAATTGGGACGCATCTCAATGCCTAACCCTACCTACCGTATCCTTAAAAGTTAATTATAATCCTCCAAATATATTCTGTATCCAACTCCAAAAATCCAACTCAACCAAAACCAAAGATACTAGCACACCAAACGGTCTGCGGGATCAACCCACAGACCCTGTTCCCCCTGAAGCTCGCGTGGCTCAACCCCCCAAGACCCAAGAAGCTTTCCGGGATCCCACCCACAAGCTCGTTGCCTGACAGATCCAGCCACCTTAAGATCACGAGCAGCCACATGCTCAATGGTATCCTTCCCATCATCTGGTTCCTCGAAAGGTCCAGCCTCCCCATGCTCGAGATGGAAGGTGGAATCTGACCCGTGATCCTGTTCTGGGAGAGGTCCAGTCATTTCAGACCCAACCCTTCGCCGATCTCCGGTAGCTCACCTGTGATGTTGTATCGGAGAGGTCCACCGCCTCCAAGAACCTGCTTTTGATGCTTTGGAATAGATCCGGGAGTGATCCATGAAGCTAATTTGAGTGAAGATCAAGGGAGGAGAGCGAATTTGGAAGAAAGATCCCTGCAATGTCCGACCCAACTGGTTGTTTGAAAGCTTGATTCTCTGCAAGCTGTCCATTCCTTCCATGAGCTGCCCAATCTCCCCTGTCAGATAATTGTCGGAGAGGTCTATGGAGGTGAAGGACCTTCCTTGTATGGGAAACGACGTGACATCCCCCTTAATCTTGCACCCTGCATTCTGCAAGGTGGACCTCCATGAGCTCCCTCCTCATGGCCCATACAGGAATGTCACCCAAGTTGAAGCTGTTGTAGGAGATGTCGATGGAGAGGAGAGAAGGCAAGCCGTCATTCAAAGCACTCGGCGATGGATCCGTGAACCCATTGCCTGAAACATTGAGGTACCACAGCTTCTTTAATTGTGCTAAGGATTCCGGAAGCACTCCTTCCAGGGGGTTGCTGCTTGGAGATAAGGAGCTGAGGGATTTCATGCTGCCAATTTGGAAAGGAATCACCCCCGTTAGGCCATTGTGACTCAACGACACATATTGACATTAGTCAAGCTACAAATCGAAGTGGGTATCTCCCCATTGAACTGATTATTGGAGAGTGTTAGAATAGTTATGTTATTTATTTCTATTATCTTGCTTCTGTAATTTACCCATAGAGTTTTTCTCCTATATAAGAGAGCTCTAGGGTTGGATGGAATGTATCTCGTTTCATTTTCTCCAACATGGTATTAGAGCGACGATCCTAGACCGGAGCCTGTGCCCTAATCCCTCGTCCCCACCTAAAGCCTCGCACATCGCCTCACACGCCGCCGCCACCGCCTCAGGCCCAACCATCGTGCGCGTCTACACCTGCGCGCATAGCGCATCTGCGCACGCATCTACGCCTTCTCTCGTGTGGCCCTCCATACGCCTGCGCTCTCTCTCTCTCACGCGATTGCACCCGCACCCCTCACGCACGTCTGTGCTTGCTCATGTGGCATGTGCCTCATGCGTGAGTGCGGCTTCTGTTCCTCGCGCGATCCTACCGTGTGCACCTCCTGCACGGCTATGTCATAGCACATACCTGATCTCCATCGCATTTGTGCGGGTAGCCTAATTCGTCAAAGGAACCCTAAAGGCATGGAAGGCGTTGTGGTATGAGTCTATGCCCACAATTGCCTTCGTATATGTCCACGTAGACATTATTGTCTAATCGTGTAACCCCAGTCGCCAGATATTATTGTCATCATGTCAGACAACAAGGTAGATCTTCCATCCCTGGGTGCCTTTAAAGGTCCTGCACCTATTGTGAAAATGGATGGAATAAACTATGAATTGTGGGCCATGCAGTTCATGAGTTTGATGCAGTGCAATGGCAAGAAGCATATCCTCACACAAGAGGAACCTGTTGAGAAGACTGGGGTTAACGCCTCATGGGATGTCGATGATGCCTATGCACGTATATGGTTATCTGGTACGATATCCATGGAGATAGCCAATGACATTCTGAGTCAGCTCACGGCGAATGCTATGTGGGATATCCTTGATGCTACATATTCTCCTGCAAAGAATGAGTCGAAGATTCTACAGCTTCAGCGTGACATTTTTACTTCAAAACAGAACGGTCGTCCTCTTCATACCATGTATACCTCTTTGAGGGGTATGTTAGAGAAGCTACATGGTTACATTCCGTTGACAGCCACACCGGAACAGCTCAAGGCATATAGGGACTCAATGATGATAGGAGTATTTCTATCAGCACTTGATCAGGAGTATGATGCTCCCAGAGCACAGATCCTTACAGATGCTACCATGCCTCCTATGGAGGAGGCCTACCGCAGGTTGAGCAGACTCTCCATATCTCATGGTGGATCACAGCTATCTCAGACGTCCTCAGCCATGGCAGCATCTCGTGACAGGGGAGGACCTCCATAGTTTCGAGGCAGAGGTGGTCGTGGCAGGGGAGGGGGTAGCAAACCCCCTCGACAACCGTGTACTTACTATCGCAGAACAGGCCACACTGAGGAAACATGATATTCCAAGCATGGGTTTCCTACTACTACAGCACGTGTTGCAGAGCAGACTCAGCAGGAAGGGGGTTCTTCACATGTCTCTGATCAGATGTTTGAGGATCTGGTGGCGCGACTTAGAGAGATCATGCCTAGCCAGGGGTCACCAAGTTCTTCAGGATCTTCGGAGGTAGCTGCATCAGCATCAGAATCCACATCAGGTACAACATATGCTCTTACTAGTTGTTACAAGACAGATCTATTAGAGTGTATCATGGATTCTGGAGCATCTCACCATTTATGCGGTGACAAAAGGCAGATGAATGTTTTTCGTCCATCTCAGACAGGACGATCTGTGGTGATAGTTGATGGGACACACTCCCATTACTGGTCAGGGGGAGGTGCAGTTGACTCCTGCGATACGACTTCAGAATGTTCTTTATGCCCCTGAATTTTCAATGAATTTACTTTCAATTAGCCAAATCACTAGAGATTTACATTGTCGTGCCATATTTGATCCATATGCTCTTGTGTTTCAGGATATCCTAACGGGCAGAGTGATTGGAACTGGCCGTGAGCTAGGGGATCTCTATAGACTGGTGCAATCTCCTTATGTCGGTGTCTCTTCTTTTCATGCTAGATCTGTTTCTCCATACACATGGCATCTTCGGTTTGGTCATCTTCCATTGTAAAAAGATGGTTCATGTTCTTCCACAGATTTCTCCCTGTTCTACTTTTCAAGGCAAGGCCTGCCAGCTTGGAAAACATCATCGGTCTTCCTTCCAGAGTCGTCAAGGTACAAGCAGTCATGGTCTGTTTGAGTTGCTCCATTTTGATATTTGGGGTCCCAGTCGTGTCCCTGATCTTCAAGGATACAGATTTTATCTTGTCTTTGTTGATGAATTTTCTAGGTTGTCGTAGATCTTTCTTCTTAAGAATAAGTCTAATGTTGGTCCAGTTATTCAGTCTTTTATTAATGAAATAAAGAATATTTTTTCTGCTAGAGTTAAATACATACGGTCTGATAATGCACTAGAATTGTGTAGTACTTAACTCTCTCAATTCCTTAAGTCCCATGGGATTGTGCATCAGACGTCTTGTGCATATACCTCCCAACAGAATGGAGTGGCTGAAAGAAAACATCATCATCTATTGGATGTTACCAGAACCCTCTTGATTCAGAGTCGTGCTCCTCATTCCTATTGGGGTGATGCGGTTCTAATTGCTTTTTATATGGGCAATCGTATGCCTTCGTCGGTATTAGGGGAGAAGATCCCATTCTTGACTATGTTTCCCGAGATGGATCTTTTCTTCCTTGCGCCACGTGTATTTGGTTCCGTTGCATTTGTTCATCGATTCTCTCCTGTTCTTATCAAGTTCGTTCCCAGAGCTGTCAAATGTGTGTTTGTGGGGTATTTCCAAATCCAAAAGGGATATCAATGTTTTGATCCTGTTCGACGATGGTACTATGTAAGTGTGGATGTCACCTTCTTTGAGTCCATTATGTATTTTTCTCCTACAGGTGACAGACTTACTCCTTCAAAGGATGGAGAAGATATCTATATGCCTCCTCCTCCTTCAGTACCATGCTCTACTCTGTTACCACCATCACCACCATCGCGAACACCACCACCACCATCGCCAAGACCACCACCACCACTGTCTTCTACTTTCTTTCGTCTGGTCTACCAGCGACGACCCTATGCTCATGTGCCTCCATCATCCAGCACGCCTGAGATATGTACTGAACATTTGAGTTCTTCTGATGGCACGGGTAATTTGCATGCGCAGACTGATGCACAGGGCGCATATGGTATCTCTACTCCTCCAGTTAATGATCTAGATATCCCTATTGCACATCGACGACAGAAGCATGCATAGACAATGAATCCTAAATATGGGATGGAATTTGGTTCTCAAGCTTCCTTGGAGCATTTATCTGTGGACTTTCAGAAGTTTGTTGTCGAATTATCGGCTGTAGAGATTCCACGGTCTTATCAAGAGGCACTCCGGAGCAGTCAGTGGCATCTAGCTATGGAGGAAGAGATGGCGGCGCTGCAGTCGCGAGGTACGTGGAGTATTGTGCATCCTCCACCAGATGCGTCGGTTGTGGGCAGCAAGTGGGTTTTTATTGTTAAGCATCGTGTTGATGGTACAGTTGATAGATACAAAACCAGGTTGGTTGCTCGTGGGTTCACCCAGACATATGGGGTGGACTATCATGACACGCTTTCCCCAATGGCACGTCACTCTACCCTACGGATCCTTATTGTCGTTGTTGTTGTACGAGATTGGCCCCTTTTTCAGTTAGATGTCAAAAATGCTTTCTTGTATGATGATTTGCAGGAAGAAGTTTATATGTAGCAGCCACCAGGGTTTGCTTCTAAGGGGGAGTCTAGTATAGTGTGTCGTCTTCATAAGGTCATATATGGTCTCAAGTAGAGTCCGCAGTCTTGGTTTCAGAAGCTGTCGGAATTGATTGAACGAAAGGAATTTGTTAAATCTACAGCAGATCATACTCTCTTTGTAAAGAAAGACCAGCGAGGTATTGTGATCATCTTAGTTTATGTTGATGATATTGTTATCACCGGCAGTTATGAACATGGCATTTAAGCAACTAAGGGTTTTCTTGGCGAGCAGTTTGTTACCAAGGACCTGGGTACACTTCGTTATTGTCTGGGATTGGAATTTGCACGAAATCAACAAGGCATGGTAATGACACAAAGGAAGCATGTTACTGATCTATTATCTGAGACATGTATGATAAGATGTAGACCAGCTACTATTCTTATGGATCCTAATGTGGAGCTTTATGATGATGAGTCTAAGGAGGTGGATAAGAGATGATACAGAGCTAATGGAGAAATTATTGTATGTTATTATTATCTGGACTGATATATCGTTTGCTGTGAATAGGGTAAGTCAGTTCATGGAGTAACCCATGCAGGCTCACATGGATGTTGTTTTTATGATCCTGAGATATATGAAGTCATCTCCAGGTGCTGGTCTTCTGTTTAGAAGAGATACATCTCTGTCTGTTACAGGATGTGCAGATGCAGACTATGTTGGGTGTCCTAATGATAGAAAGTCTACTTCATGCTTTATTGTATTTGTTGGCAGCTCACCAGTAGCTTGGAAGAGTAAGAAACAAACCGTCGTTGCTCGATCCAGTGCAGAATCAGAATATAGGGCAATGGCCCAAGGTAGTACTGAGATGATGTGGGTTAAATCTGTCTTAACTGATTTAACTATTGACGTACTTCTTCCCATGCATCTAAATGTGATAATCAGGTGGCTTTGTTTATAGCTAACAATCCAGTCTTCCATGAAAGGACAAAAGCACATTGAAGTGGATTGTCGCTATACTCGGGACTTGATTCAAAAGGGGCTCATTTCGACATCTTTTGTAACATCAGGAGATCAGATTGCAGACATATTTACAAATGCTCTCGCTAGGGGTCCATTTCATCACTATTGTTTAAAGCTGAGCATGATAGATATATATGCTCCATCTTAAGAGGAGTGTTAGAATAGTTATATTATTTATTTCTATTATCTTGTTTCCGTAATTTACCCATGGAGCTTTTCTCCTATATAAGAGAGCTCTAGGGTTAGATGGAATGTATCTCATTTCATTTTCTCCAACAGAGAGATCAAGGAAGGTCAGGATCTGGAGCTCTCCGATGAAGTTCGGTATCTCCCCATAGAAGAGGTTGCTGTTTAGATCAAGATACTGCAAAACATGAAGGTTTTGGAAGGTGGAGGGTATCGCTCCTCTCAGTTGGTTCCTAGCCACATTGATCTGAACAAGAGAGGTGGGGTACCCAAGTGACGGAGGGAGATCACCTTCGAGTTGGTTCCTGCAAGTGAGCGGGTCGTCAGCTGTGTAAGTGTGCTCAAGGTTGGAGGAATGCAGCCTTCAAGCATGTTGTTCTCCAAGTAAAGCTGAGTAAGGTGCCTGAGCCATGAGATGGTGGTCGGGATTGGTCCCATGATCTGTTTCATGCCATTGATCACTAGAACATCCAAGAATTGGACGTCACCAAGAAAAGGGGAGAACATACCCTTCATGAACACAAGAGGGTGTCCCTCGAGCCTCAAGGTGGTGAACCTCCCTGTTGTGGAATCGCAACCAACTCCACCCATGCACCACAACATTCAGTGCCATTCCACAAGGAGAGTATGTCTCCGGTATCCCTCGGGATAGCTACGTCGAACCTAGCAACACAGCATGGTCCTAGGCCGAATAGGTCACGGAATTTGGTTCATCGGCTACGATGAGGGCAGAAGTTAGGAGGAGAGGCAGGCAACTGAGTTTGAGTATTTTGGGGAAGTGGGTAGAGGTTGACATGTTGGTCGGAGATGGGAGCAATGGTGGTAGTGGTATATGGTGGTGGTAGTATTTATAGGGTGTGCATTGATTGGGCAGAGGTGGAGACCCGTAGCTCGTGGGTGGGGGGGGGGGGGCTGAGCGCTAATCCGAGCTGTGGGTTCAAAATATAGAGAGGAACCTCTATGGTGGTGTGTCTGCTATAACTGATCAAGCCACTCTATTTTAATCGAGCGGTTCACACGATCTTACACGATACGGGCCCACAAAAAGTGCAAGATCGTGTGAACCGCTCGATCTCGAGCGGTTGCAGCAGAATATGATGCTCTACACGTTACAGTGGACGATCTGTCTCCTTCAAAATATTAGGGGATGATGTGGTGGTAGGTTTTAAATGGGAGTATGGAATTATGCCCCTCTTCAGAGATTTCGCATCGTACCATCTTCGAGTTTTTTTTCTTACTTTGAATGGAGGGATGATCCATTATGTCGAGAGCAGATCCTCTGCAGTATTGTAGAGGTCTACAATAAATCTGTGGTGCATATGAGATGCTAGAGCTTGACCGAGCGGTTCATACGAATTCTTTCCTTTTGTGGGTCCCTATCGTGGGAATTTATGTGAATCGCTCGATCAAAGTCGAGTGTCTTGGATGCACCATGGATTCACTGCAGACCTCTGCAGTGTTGCAGAGGATTCGCTCTACTGTTATGTCTCACGCACTGATGAACGAGATTGAATGGATAGGTGGATCTCTCAACCGGTGGGTCCAAGATCCGAATATGCGGTAATTGGGGCCACGTTCTCTTCCGTCCTACAATGTGGACATGGATGTAATGTACAGATAACTAAATATTCAGATTTTACACCACAAACTTTATAAACTTTGTTAGTTACATAACACCTCCTATATTCTTCATGTTTACCCCACAATCCCTGTAAACCTACTTCATCTTACATCGATACCTAGCAAGAGTTTACCATGGGCCATGGTGTAAGTATTAGAATGTTTGTAGGGGTTCTGGGTGAATGCCAATATCACAAAGTTTACAGGGGTCACGTGCAAAATATATTCATTTAGTAGGTCTTTCGTGATTTTAAGAGAGATATATCTATACATTTTTTTGGGATTCTTGGGTATGCATTAAAATATACGCGCATAAGTCTTTTTTTAGAAAATTTTGAAGTATTCGATTTTTAATGATTTTTTAAGTATGGATTTCTGATATTTGAAAATTTACAATATGCAAGTATTTTGAAGATAGAAATTATATTGAGTAGCTTTAAGATAGGTGAATCATGGGAAAGAAATTATTTTAATTGTTTCTAATATAGGTGAATCATGGATTATTTTTCTTAAGTGGAAATATTATAGTATGTGACCTATAAGAAATATTTTTTCAAATTACATATTTATCTTTAAGCCTAAATCACAAATTCTTAGAGTGAAAATATTAAGGAGAATATGAAATCTAAATACCTTTAATTTGGCCAAGTTTTAGATTATAATTTGAAAAAAATAATAAATTAAATGAATTAATCATGCCAAGCACCTATAAATGTGTATTAGAAATAAAGAGATCAAGCATAAAATCAACATCAAATTGCAATGCAATGGGGATAAACAAAGTCATAGAAAAATTGAAGCAAAATGATGAGTTTAAGATTCTAAAATACATTTTAAAAGATATATGGTTTAAAATGCAAATAAAGTTAAAGGTTTAAATCACATTTAGGCACTTAGAAAGGACCTAAATGCAATGTCTGGAAATGGACTAGCCTTTTAGTGGGAGGAACGTCTTTGAATCATTTAAAAGTCCTTAAGGACCTTTGTGCAAAATTTACATCAGTTGATTAATATACGAGTAATATTGTATTAGCAGTGATTTGATATGGACCGCTAGATCAGACACGCATCAACAATAGTGCTTTCCTTCCCCGATCAGATGTTGCAGCGAATCTTGGACGACTTGCATTGAGCTCCACCTGCCGATTGTAGCTGCTCTGGGCCTCGGATCGATGTTGAAGTGATGTTTGGAGTTTGGTCTTGGGAATCTCTTTACGATTGGAGGCTCGGAAAGGGATATAAGTAGTAGGTGCTCGCTTGTCTTCGATGTACATAGATGTCATCTGATCTCTCCTCGATTCGAGGTGTTGCAGATAGAGGAGCGAGTCACTAACCAGTTGTGGAGCGTCTGGTTGGTCAGGAGGAGGCTCGAGATGGAGAATTAAAAGGGTATGAAAATAGTGGCAGAATCACTAAATTTAGGCATAATCCAAAATTCTATGGCTACTATGAAGAGAACATGAAATTAGTTTATGGAAGAGAGATATGGAAAAAGTTCTACATGTTTGTTAAGGAACAATATGCGATGGGCATGCGAATGGAGTTGCTCAAGATCTGATAATGGCTCAATGCAAGGTCACTTGTGGAGGTTGTTCTGATTTCATTTGAGCTCAAGGTAGGTCGAATCAACATATGAGTGATCCCTCTACCTCATTATTCTTTAGCAGTTCTTGATATATCTTATTGTCAATAACAACATCGTTCTAGTTAAAGGATTTTGAAGTGCCAAGAATAGTGCGATGGGCGGTTTTGGAGTTTGTATATTAAGCTTTATAGGTGAAGGGAGTAGACGTTAGGGTTTTGTCATAAAAGGGAGATGAGGTGAGTTGGACAGAGTGGTTAGGCGGTTTGTAGGTTGATTAACGTGTTTAGAAGAAACAAGGGAAAATAGGTGGTTGGTGATGGAATTATACGAGAATTTGCTCAAGCGTAAGAGAGACGATGAACATGTCACCACCTCAAAATTCAAAAAATAGGAAACATTTTAAATCAAATAAAAAAGCATCCTTGAACTAAAAAAGTGCAAAATATTTTTTTTATTTTTTATGCTCTATACTTTTATAGAATGAAGAATTTTGAAAATCACCTTTTTAAGAGAATTTTCTATTTTTGTAGGTAAAAATACTTATAATTTGAGAATTTTTATTTTATTTTTCACTTTCTTCTAATGACATGTGCCAGTGTATTTCATTATATATACTTTATTTTTGTGCAATATTGTATTTTCAACGATGTTTGGTTTTATTGCATTTACATGATATAGATTGTCTTCTATAATTTTTAGATAATATATCAATGTATAAATCATAGTATTTCTTTTTTATTTGGAAGTGTTTTTATGATTTTTATATTTTTATGTGAAAAAATATGATGAATATGTGATTCAATCATGTAAGAGCCTCAGTTGAGCTTTAAACGCATGCATTTACATTTAACTTCATGTTTTTTTAAATCAATTTCATTTGCATTGTTACCATTGCATAATTAGCCAATTACGTAAAATCATAAAAAAATTAATATAAAAAAACATGATGTATGTGCCGTGTACTTACTGATAAAAAATAAGAAATGAATGGATTGCAAGCTCATTTATTTTGCCTAACCCTGGAGACAAGTATATCATGACCAACCGATAAATAAAGAGGAACAAACCAAAGAAAATCCCAGCTAAAAAAGATTGAGAATACTTGTATATATTTGCCCACATACTCTTCACAATCTTCTCCATTCTTAATAAATTCACTAAATGTATAAAAATATAAAATATTTAGTAGATGTATGAAAATATAAAATTTTTTTAACCTAAGTGTATTGTAAATAAATAAATAAATAAATAAATAAATCAAAACCCTAGTTTAGGATCTGTTAGAATTAAAAGTTATATATCTCACTCATACATGCTCCTATGATACTCTACTCATTTTAAAATATTGTACATTCAATTATCACAAAATTAGCTTCAAAAGAATTGGAGTTCATATGTGAAACTTGAGTGTAGGCGATTATTCTATATAGTACACTTATACATTATGAAGCTTGTTTATTTCATGTACAAACTTTCCTCTTTTTCATTTCTTTGATTTTGCCTTTACTTCTTTGTTTTGTATAATAACTAACTACAAAAGAAATAATATCCGACAAAATCACGAAAATCATTGAAAAACACCAAAACTTTACACTTATATGTTGTCTGTATGTATTTTATTTATGATTTTCTTCACTACTAAAATCCAAAAAAAGATTAATATGTAAGTATACTAGTAATATATTAAAATATAATAAGTATATATTATTGGAGAAAAATTAAAGGAAAAATATGAAAGCTAAAAATAGGTTCTATGCTTATAAAATGCCTTCAAAAGACATATTTGTATGTAGATTACCTCTTTTGATTTCGAACTTTTCATGAAAATTATAGATCTCATCACCACTCCCAGCATTAGTCTTTGTCTTCCATAATGAGGGAGTGGAGTTCCTATGAGGTGACAACAAGAAGAGGCTCTGATTGGTGTGATATGTAACAATAATTCTCCATGTGTAGCTTCTTGAGAAACTACTGAGCTTCCTTGCTTAGCTTTGTAACAGTAGAGGTGACAATAGGCGGTGGAGCTTGGGCCATCATGACTATTGCGCGAGCGCCATTCTCCACACTAAATACTTCTAGCTTCCAGGTACCCACTCTCATCTCTCTTTATTTGTTCTTCTCAGTTGTTCTTACTCGTCTGTTTATCCCTCCATTTATTCTCCTATCATCTTCTTGTCCTCCTCATCTTCCTTTTGTGTGCATCAACGACCTATCTATGGAAACTGCCTCATCCTTCTCCCTCCATGCTTGTTTCTTCCATCTCACACACCCTTACCACATCCATCCACACATAGTGGTCAGAGTTGCTCTTTGTCTCTACCATATGAAGTGCATCACCCTTGTCTTCAGTTTCCTTAAAATCTGATCTAATATCTACATAACCTGTATGCTGAGTCATATGCTCGAGCAGACCATCCCCTCTTGTAGGTTTGAGCTAGAGCAGAGCTTGATCATCTGATACCTTATTTGGAGAGGAGTAATACTATCAAGAAGTTTTCCATAAGATCAACAAAGTTCCAACTCATGCCAACAACATATGAAAAAGGGGCAGAAGAAAAGGAGACCACATGCACCGTTGGATTGTATGGATACTCTCATTGTAACCGTAGGCTCATGCTAAGCTCCTGACCATTAGATCCTTCATCAAATGCCCAGAGAGAACCTCACTTATTCATCTCTGCACCATTATATCACCAGTACCAAAGGACTCAACTGTCTGATCCTTGATGGAGATGCCTCTCAACCTTGTGCCATGAGGTGGCGGTTGGACCCTTTGATCGAGACGCCAACATATCTAGACTAGTTGTTGCAAAAAGGAGAGTCACGTGCTTGACACACATGACTATGAAGATTGCAGATGAACACCCTCAGTTTTGCCTAATTTTGTTGAAGAGACCCTCACCAGCAGGAACCTTGTGCCGCCGACGTGCATGGAGCGATTTACAGAGAAGACCCTTTAGTTCGTAGAATTTTCAGTTAAGCCCCCATTTGAAATTTCAACTTTTTTTGAGATTGTAAGACTGTGCAATTAAGCCCATGTACTCTAGGGTCTATAACTTTGTGCTCCGAGCTTTGATTATTCTTATTTTTATTTTGTCTGAAAGTTGGATTCTTATCATTTGTGTTATATTAATATAATCATATTTCAAACTAAAATGATATATTTGCAATTTTTTAGTAAAAGTAGCGTTTGTGGATTATTTATTCCTTCAAAAGTCATCATGATATCATTTGGATGCGCCCCTTGGATGTTTTATGCATGAAATAGATATTAAACTTTTGTCACTTGCCCTATTTGAAAATATTCATTCGTCATATCCCATAGAACTAAATGTGTGTAGGACTAGTTTTATTTTTATTAGGTTGAGTTTGCAATATCTTTAAAAAGAAAAATACCCTCATTTGTGCCTTATATTCCTCTACAATCAATAATTTTTTTATTTTTGGAAGTGATTTGATATTTTCAAAAAAGGGAAACTAATTTATAATGACCCTTGGTTTTTATATTTTACAAAATTTCCTTATATCTAAAAAGTATAAAAATTAAGGTATGTTCCTTGTACATAAAGATATTACTCATATTTTAAGGTTCATTTTTATTGCATTTATACACTAAAATTTAAAAAAAACTTAAAAGAACATAAAAAAACTAACAATTCACAAAAATCTTAGAAATACAAAAAAGAGTGCTCGAATACCTTGTAATTAGTATTATACAGGAACATATTTGTACAATGTTTAGGAGCCATTTTGGCTACAAGATCAAATTTTAAATCCCTCATATTCCTTTATTTTGATTTTTAACAAATTTAATTTATTTTTATATTTTTATTATTTTAAAAATCACCCAAAATTATAAAAACATCAAAATTATTTTATTTACATTTAGTATATTTTGTCACTTATTTTATATATTAGAAACCCTTCCTCCATTTATATATTTATTTTTTCTTTTTTATTTTATTTTCTGGTATTTATAGTTAGTTAGAATTTACAATATAAAAGAACTCAAAATATTAAAAATATGAAATATCATATAATTATTAATCAACTTCGTCAATTTTCCTTTATTTTTTTATATTTTAAAAAATTTAATTGAAAATGTTAAAGTTAAGGAAATATATAAAAAGCAAACACATTACAATCCAAAAAAAATAGAATAAAAGAGCTTTGTGATCTCTATCAACATAATGAATTACTGAAATCAAAGATAACAACCAACTTTGCATCGGTATCAGGTCTCGAGCAGTTTAATATAGTTTTTGAGGTCCCTATAGCAACATTTATTGGGTTATAGATATTATAGCCCTATAGTCTGGTTAAGGAAGATCTGCATTCGATTGAGGTCTTTGATGCAATGTTTCCATAGCTACTGCTATCCCTTTGCCCTCCTAGAACTATGCTACTACGCCCTACATAGTTGTTGTATAATATAGGACTTGATTTGGAAAATCATTCCTATATTTCTTCTCTCATCCTGAACTAATTAGTAGCAGTGTTATATATGAAAAGCCATAAATAAAGTGAGATAAACATACACACACTTGTACGCGCACACTGGATTTAAACACATTGACTTATCACTTCACTCACTTGTTACCTGTCTCTTCGAATTCAATCCAAGACTTACTTGGTTAGACATAAGGGATATATAATTTTATTGTATATCATGAATTGATATAATACTATAACATACTTTTTTCTTGGCTTAGTCTCAAGGTGTGTTATCAATACAATATCAAAACATATGTACGGAATTGAAAACAAATAAAAAGAAGCTAAAAGTGCCTTGTATAAATTATTGAAGTTTGATTTGAGTTTATATTTTATATAATAAAGGTCACACAATCTAAATTTCCACATATAAATCCTATATAACATTTTTGTTTAAATTTTAAAATATTTTATATGATCAAATTTAAAGGTGAGTGTGGTGAAGTTGGCATTCATATGCATGAGATATTGAGCTTTAAATGTAGACATATTGATAATTAATGTCTAGATTTTATTGGTATATGTCCAATATTGTGTTTTTGATTTATTTTTGTATTTTATATGCATTTTAATTGAGAGGCTAAAAATGTAAGATTAATTAGAGTTGAAATAAAGAGTATATAAAATCTAAAAGTTTTCTGTTTATTCAAGACATCTATACAGTGGGTCCAAACCCAAAAAAACACTTTGACTTCTTTTTTTCTATTTTTTAAATTTCTTTTATGTGATGAAATTTAGAGGTGAATCAGGGTGATTAGGAGTTTTATAGCAATAGTTATAATCTTAGAAAATTGGCATTTTGGGAACAAGGCTTTGTATTTTCATTGAAGGTGTTATTTTTGACATATTTTATATATTTTATATACAAGATGCAAACAAAATTATTTTAAAAGGAGTTAAAATAAATTTATTAGATCAAACTGAAATTTAGGTACACTATATATTATACACATGATTTATCTATAATTAAGCCTCTTTTTAGGGTTTTTTCTCTAGATTTTAAATCTTTATTTATTTATCAAAACAAGTGGCTTTCTCAAGTCTCTAGGTTATTCTTGTTTTTCATGATCAATTTGTACATTTCTACATAGCGTACATCCTTCCAGGTTTCTTCCCTTTTTTGTTTCTTTGGTTCTTTCCTTTTGGTAGTGTTTTAAGTTAATATCATGTTCTTATTTACTAGTTCATTTATACAAGAAGGTGATATTAAGATTTATTTACATGTATTTTCTAAATAATTTATGTCAAGAATTGCGTAGAAAGTAGACGAAACTAGGATAAATCATACACATGCAAAAGTGTTTGGTAACTATAAACCACATTCTAGTAGAACGACCATTATTGGTGGACCTTATTGATGGTCCTTTTGAGAAATATTGTTGAGATATTTATATAGTTGGGCCTTTACGGGGAGATTTGTTTAGTCCCACGTTGTTGAGTGGCGGGACTTCGTTTACTTGAGGGGGTGGGGGTTCTATAAGTTGATCCTCCTTGATAGATTCTCACAGAAGTTACAACTCTAGTGGCTTTATCTCATATTTTCATCTCGCTCCTTAGGGAGTAGTGTTCTATGTAAACATATTAAATCCATCTCGTAACTGTTTTAACTTAAATGACCATGCACCAAACTAGTTATCTTGGCTTTGAGTTTGAACATTGCTTCTCTATGGTGGCATATTTAAATAGTATGTTGCAAACGAGCTTTCAATGTCACTCTCGTTTTAAGGACTAAAATTGTCGAGCATATTTTCTCTCTAATTGTAATGGAGGAATCTCATGAGATTGAAGATGGTTACTCTATCTTTGAATTATTACAGGCACACCAACACCATAGATGGGGATATTAAAGCCATCTAGGTAAAAGCCGAACTCTCTTGTGGCACGCCTGTTTGGTTGCTGGGTTGGACTAGGTTGGGTTAGGC
Organism: Ottelia alismoides; assembly: GCA_037367405.1. NCBI lineage: Eukaryota > Viridiplantae > Streptophyta > Magnoliopsida > Alismatales > Hydrocharitaceae > Ottelia > Ottelia alismoides. The sequence continues at coordinate 122,427 of JAZKJV010000284.1, read as the reverse complement.
TGGATTGGGATGGGTGAATAGTAATCTGTGAGGAGGAAGTACCCTTGTGAATAGTAACCAGGGTTGGGCCAACCCTGCCCAACCCTGCAACCAAACAGGCCCTAGGATGCCACCTAGGATCCAAAATGCTCTGGAAAGTCTCGATGAAAAATAAACTTGTTATAATTTTTAAGTTGAATCTCATGAGATTGAAGATGGTTATTCTTATTTTTGATTATTGTGAAACATATAGTGTGAATGAGGAATAAATAGTAACCATTACTATAAATGGAGTGACAAGGGAAATCAAAATACTTTGCAAAAATAAAGAAAAATGGATACCTATTTCGGGAACACGAAATCCAAACTAAAAAGAGAAATTTCAATAATTTTTTCTTATTCCCCAAGGGACCTTCCGTAGAGGAATACATGAACGGGATAAGGAGGAATAAAGGGTCAGTTCTATGCAGTTGGAGGGAGAGGATGGTGAGGAATAAAAAGGGATAAGTTGTAGTTATTTACCATTCTTTATTTGATAAAAGAGAGAAGATTTGGATATGATTGTCAGCTAATGCTAGTTATTTATATTTTTTTCGGCAAGAAGCAGATGATGGAGGGATAGTGAGAGAAAACTTATCCCTCATCTTGACTCTATAATCAAAACATCAATCATCTTTTATGCAATAAGAAATTAGAGGAATGTCTCTTTTTATTCCACAAAGGAACACCCCAAGTAGGGATGTAAACGGTCGGATACGGATATAGGTACTATCATATCCTTATCCGTTTTTTTAATATGAATACAAATACGGATATGGATTTTGACAGATATTAAAACTATCTTACAATATCCTTAAAAAACGGCTACGGATATAAAACGGATACTGATCGCACACGAGTAATGTTAGAAATACTCTATAGAATCGACTTAAATATATAAGAATTGGATGAAAAACACATGATATTAATTTACTAACTGTGTTTGTATCATAAAAACTAAATAAAAAAGGTAAAAGGAGGTAGAGAATTATATTATATATGGTTAAAAATAAATCTATGACTATATTTGTATACGAAAACAGATATACCGATGCGGATACGGATGTTTGCGGATATCAAAACGATATCCATGTCCGTATCTATTTTAAAACGAATACAGATACGAATGTCAAAATATGTATAAAATGGATACGGTGACAGATCGGATACGGAATATCCATCCGTTTGCATCCCTACCCCCAAGTGAATAATACATCCTTGAGCTTGTACGGTAAGGAACATCACTTTTTGCTGTCATGATATGCCTAGAGGTGTTGGGGTGCACCGAATAACCATCCATTTAGACTACATGTGTAGTGCACCATATGTTTACCAATACCGTAACTCAATTTGCGATTTATCCTTACCTATAATTATCACACCTAAGTAGTCCATTTGTCACATTTTTTTCTAAATAAATCGGAGACAAAGGCACCCCAAATGGAGCTTTAGCTCAACTTTCTCTGCTGACAGCGACAGTAATCTCCAGAGCTTCCCAATCTTTAAACCCCTGTTCTGCATTCAGTATAGTATATTCCATGCCGTGCAGTATAAGCGCCCCTTCATGGGCAGATTTCCCCACTTTACTGCCCACCATTCTCGGAGATATTTATGTGGTTCTTGAGGTACCAAATTCGTCAATTTTGACCTCTGAGCACATGCACTCTTCAGATCTTTCTTGGGTACTCTACTGACAGGAGAGGAATAAAGGCAGCATGTAGGGTTTCCAACCCCTGGGCCCTGGTAGATGTGGAAGGTGAAAACAAATTTTCGGTCTTTTCACTACACCAATATAGTTGAGGCATTGAATCATCCCATCCTGGATTTTTTTGGACTTTCTGCTCTTTGAATATGATGCTTGCATGGAGATTTGTTGGGTAATACCTCCTATATCTCCAGACCAATCCCCTTCTTGATGGAGCTCCATTCCCCCCAAGTGTTTCTTGTGGGTTCTTGCAGGTGTGTTCCCCTTTAATCCCTCAAGCAAAACCCTAGCTTTCTGCCTACCCAATTCGTCTCTGCTCTTGCTATGTGCGTCCATGCAGGATTCATCATGGTTTCTCCGCTTTCTCTCATCTCATCTTGATCTTCTGGTTTCACATCGTGGAAGGCCCATCTCTGGATAATACCTGTTTTTCCCTTTCCTCTTTTCTATGTGGATTTCCGATGCGATATATCCTGTTGTAGTTTTCTGTATTTTGTTTGTTTCACTTCCACTCAATCTTGTATTTTTTTCTTGAAATAGAAACAAATCTTTGCAGTTCTTGTATAGATAGTTGTCTTTCCTATCTCTCTTGGCTTTGTTTTCATCCATCTTTTCTTGCTGTTGGTGTGTACCAACTTGTCTGCATCTGTAATATATTCCTATGGAAGATGCAAGCAGTAGTCCCACGTGGAGCAGACAGCAGGAGAAGGCATTTGAGAATGCTCTGGTAACATATACTGAGGATGATAACGATAGGTGGGAGAAGATTGCCAAGAATGTGCCTGGGAAGACAGTGGATGACATTAAGTACCATTTTCAACTTCTAGTTGAGGACATCAATGGCATTGAGTCCGGCTTGGTGCCTTTGCCATGCTACATCTCCTCATCTGAGGGGTCCGGTGACTGTGCTGATGAAGGTGGGGGCAGTAAGAAGGGTGGGAGTTCGGGGAATACTCATGGAGATCCAAGCCATGGGGGGAAATTGTCGAAGGCAGAGCAAGAGAGGCGCAAAGGGATAGCTTGGACTGAAGATGAACACAGGTGAGCTATTGGCATATATGCATTCCATTTTCCTATTTCTTGTTTTACTTCTGAAAATTTCTCTTGCCAACGCGGGGAATGCTCTCGTTGCATGGAGTTGTTTTACCTACTCTGAGCTCTCATCTTTAACTGTATGGATCTGAAATTGTCTTATGACCAAAATTGTCTGTCCTCTTTTCCTTTGGTATTTAGTTAAGCACCATAACTATATGCAACAAGGACGATATGTATACTCCCATCTCAGTATTTTCCCCTCGGAGTAGAAAATGATTTGGTGCTGATAGTGTTATCGTGAAACTGCTGTACAGTGAAGATTATGGTAATAGTTTAGAAAAGCATTTGTCTTCTACTCCTTTCCCCGTTGTGACTAAAAACCTAGTAAACTCTGCTATAGAGGTTTCTGCTTAAGCATAATGTGGTAACTTTCTTTTTGAGCTGGGGGAAAGGACTGTTGTGTCAAGCTTACACATTACAGTCTAACAAGGCTGGAGAAGAAAGGATGTTAGCATTTTTTCCCTTCGAGAAGTAAGGGAATATCATCTTGGATCTCTATGTAGAGAATGAAATTAATGATGACGAATTAGTGTCCTATGTAAAGTGCAGCACGATCAAATGCATGTTTACATATAAATTTTTAGTATAGTGATTTAGTGCCCGTTAGCCATGTCATCACTGAGGTGTATCTGAAGCCCTTGGTCCCTAAATACTGTGGTACCAGCATTTTTTTATGTCTTCTCCCTTCACCATTCCAATTAAATTCTAAGTTACATTAGCCCTACCACGTAAGTAGAAAACATATTGTTATGGATAGAATGGGATCAATGCTAGACATAATTTATATTACCTAGGTTTTTATATTTTTTTGTTGTTGTCATTTGGTGTAGAAAAACCCTAGCACACAAGACGCACACGTGGAAACACTATTCTTAGCGAGGAAGAAAACCACGAAAATTATGGCCTAGTGGGCTCTCACATGCAACTAGTTTTTTTATCCTTTCTTTTGAAAGGATTTTGTACACGATATTTATAAGGTGAGGGTTTAAGAGATCCATACCCAAGGTGCACTTAACCCTCATTACTTCCCCTCAAGTAGGCATATATGTCAATCAAGCCAAACTTGCCCACATTCAACGTATACTGCACTGTGCGAAGACCTTAGATTAGATTAAGACATTCGCTAATTCAAGACACAATTGTCTATTGTCTATCTTCTCATAAATAAAGTCCTATCGATCTCCACATGCTTGGTTCGATCATGTTGCATGGGATTTTTGGCGAGGTTGATGATGGCCTTGTTTTGCAGTGTAGTTCATAGGAAAATGGATATAAATTCCTATGTCTTGACATGTAATTTGTACTCAAAGCATCTTTCCAACACCAATAACCATGACACACCATTTGACCTCAATTCTTGATCTAATACACAACCTTTTCTTGGTCCGTCGCAAGGTTGCAAAAATCAGTAGTCGGTACTCGGTCGGTTGGGTCACTAAGGATTAATTGGTAGTTGGGCGACTAATTGTATTTAGTCGGGCTTTAATCGGTTTTGAAATTTTTAATTATTTTAAATATATAATCATTTTTATACATATGCTCTTATATATTTACATAGATTTATACATTTTTATATTATCATAATGAAAGAAAAGAAGTAATTGAATTTAAATAAAATATTAGGCGTATTAGAATAAGTTTGCTTTTAAAAAAGCAAAAAAATGGTATCTCCAAGCAAAAATCGATCGACTAGTCGGCCTAGTTAGAATTAGTCAATACTTGGTCGGCCATCCCATCGACTAGACTAGTCGAACATCAGTCGGGCAACTTTTACAACACTGATCCGTCGTATAATAAATTTTGACCTAAGTACACAAAGTCTCCTGAAGTAGGACAAGGCGATTGGGAGGTGTCATCCTAGAGGTGCGTGGGTTCCCTTTTATTGTATTCCGATATCTTGAATATCTGTTTGACTGAGATTCTTAGCATGGTTTAGACCATGTCTCTAGACATAAATAACTGGGTGTGGATTGTTGGTCATTTTCTTGTAAAAGAACTTGCAAAACGATTTTTGTGTCCTGGATAACTTAGAAAGTGATTTTTGTGTCCTCGATGCTTTATAACAACAATCCAACGAGGGATTATAGTCTTGTAGATTTTTGTGGGATCGAAGGCATCTTTGAGGTGAAGGTCTTTATATGGATGGTTTGTCACTTGTGGGTGATGTCCTTGTTCTTTATGGCGAGAATTCTTTATGAGATGGATGTGCCCTATCCCATGTGTTATAAAGACTTGGAAGATGTAGAGTATGTTCTTCTCTCCCCAGTTGATACAAAAGAGGTTTATAGGATGACAAAGTTGGAGTGGGAGACACCATGTATTTCGAGAGTTCTCGATGCTTTTCAAGTAATCTTTCATTGTATAGTAGAGATAATGCAAAGCCCGTTGCTTTTGTGCGGGCCTTATGGCTGGTAAGGTATGATGTGGTTTTTCATTATGGTAAGTTTTATGTTGAGTACATGCTGATCTATGTCGTGACTTTTTCTAATTATGGTTGTCGTTTTTATAATTAAACATATTTTGGGTATCTACCTCCGTAGATGATCATTCTTTTTGTTTTTTCTGCTAAAAAATGTATCAATGAGAATATGGATGAACGGGCTCACAATATACATAATACCTAGCCTGCTGAGTGAGGTAAATAAGCTTATGTTCCATATTAGTCGTGGATAGTGTCCTTTCAACAATTCATCCAAGATTTCTCTATCTTTAAGACCCATCTTGTGATTTATCTTAGTGGGAGTTTTTGACGAACGACACCCAGTTTTCTTGTATTTTTTAACAAGGTCTAGGGGGCCTTATTATAGTTGTCCCACTCTCGCTAATTCAGTGGTTGACTTGGACATCAGGCGAGTTACACATTTCATTGTTTTGAGATGTGAGGTGCAGGTGTAGTGTTGCGGAAGTCGGTATTCAATATTCAGAGGGGTTACTGTATAAAGAATATTCTATGTTCATGAGAATATTTAGAATTATTCGGTTATGCATTTTTCAATTATTTTCAATATAAAAATTATGTTTAATGTACAGAGAAGAGAATGAATTGATTAATGAGAAGCCCTAGGGTTCTCTTATATAGGAGAGGAATCTATTGGGCAAAATTACAAGAAGAAGACACAAGAAATATAAAATAAGAAAATAATAATAAAATAACAAATATCTCAACACTCCCCCTCAAGCTGGAGTATAGATATCGATCAGACTCAACTTGGAACAACATCTCTAATAAGGCCCCCTAGCTATGGCCTTAGTAAGAACATCTGCTGTCTGGTCTCCGGATCTAACATGTGTAATGGCGATAAGACCCTTCTGTATCATGTCACGAGTGGACAATCCACCTCTGTGCTTCGTCCTCTCATGAAAGGATGGATTGTTGGCAATGAAAAGAACAACCTGATTGTCACATTGGAGGTGCATGGGAAGAGGCACCTCTATAGTCAGGTCAGTAAAAACAGATCTGACCCATATCATCTCCGTGCTAGCCTATGCCATGACCCAGTATTCTGACTCAGCACTCGATCTGGCAACCACAGTCTGCTTCTTGCTCTTCCATGAAATCAAGGAGTTCCTTATGAACACAACAAAGCCTGATGTAGACTTCCCATCCTTTGGACACTCAACATAATCCGCATCTGCACATGCTATAACTTAAAAAGATGTGCCTCTGCTGAAAAGAAGTCTCGTACCAGGTGATGTCTTCAGATATCTCCGAATCATATGGACTGCATCCATATGTGCCTCTTTGGACTGCTCCATAAGCTGACTCACTTTGCTTACAACAAAGATATGTTAAGCATGGTAATAATTACATATAGTTGCTTGCCAACAAGCTCCATGTACCTCCTCTTGTCGACCTCCTCAGTGTCATCATCATAGAGCTTCATGCTCGGGTCAATAGGAGTAGTGGCATGTATGCAATCTAGCATGCCTATCTCTGAAAGAAGATCTGTAACGTACTTCCTCTAAGTCATCATAAGACCTCGCTGGTTTCTGGAAAATTCCAGTCCAAAGAAATAACATAAATGTCCAAGGTCCTTGGTCATAAACTGCTGATCTAGGAAGTCCATGGGACCCTGAATGTCCTGCTTATCATCACCTACAACAATAATGTCATCAACGTAACAAGAATGACAATAGTACTTCTCTGGATCCTCTGCACAAACAAGGAGTGATCGACAATCGATCGTGCAAACCCCTGCTGCTCTATCAAGTCCGAGAGCTTCCAGAACCATGCTCTTGGACTTTGCTTAAGGCCATAGATAGCCTTTGTAGCATGTAAACCTTCTGACACTCCCTATCAACAACAAACTCAGGTGGTTGCTGCATGTAGACCTCCTCCTGTAAATCACCATAGAGGAAGACTTTCTTCACATCAAGCTAGTAAAGGGGCCAATCTCATGTTACAACTATAGAAAGTAGAATACGCATAGTAGAATGTCTGGCAACTGGAGAGAAAGCAATCCTGATAGTACACTCCATATATCTGGGTGAACCCACATGTCACAAAGCCTTATAGCGATCCATACTGCCATCCACACGATGTTTCATAGTGAACACCCACTTGCATCCCACAACGGATGACTAACTGGAGCAGAAACAAGACTCCACGTACCACGTGATTGTAGCACGGCCATCTTGATGTAACGTGAGATGGAGAAATAGGGCAGCATTTTTTTCTACTTTTATCCGTTAATTTTATTTACGTTTATTTTGAGTTGTCGTAATTTTAGTCAAATAAAAGAGATCGCCTGTGATCTCAAAAGTCATTAGTTTTAATTTGAATTTCAAAATTAGTTAGTTAGTCGGTTAGAGTCAAATTAGGATAATTAGTTTGAATTTGAATTTGAGTTTCTATTTTTGTAACCTCATCCCTCCTATATAAAGGGATGATAGGCTATTGTTTTAGACAGTTTAGTTGATACAAAAAAATTAAGATTTATCTCAGTCTCTCTCCTCCTCCCCACGTGGTCTTCACGTTTCTCTCCTCCAAACCCCTCATTTTTCCGACGAGCTTCTCTCCTCAACCTCTCCATTTTCTTCTACCAAAATTTTCCACCAATCAAAATACTATTTTTTATTTGTCGCAAATTTCCAATTTGCATCATTTGGTATCAGAGCATGGCCTACACATCGTCCTCACGATCTGACGATCCTTCCAGACATTTGCGCCGACACGCGACGAAACACCATCATTCGTCGGAGCGGAAACGATGAGCCGAAGAAGCTTACAACAAGGAGATGGACGCACTGCGTGATTTCCGGTCCAAATGTCAAGATTTCGAGTTCAAAAGTCAATATTTCCAGTCCAAATATCAAGAGTTTCATTCCAAAAATCGAGAGATAATGGCTAATCTCGAGGCTATGTGCGCCCTATCAAAGTTCTCCACTACCAAGGTCGCTATCCAGAGTTTTGATGAAGAAAAACTCGCCGTCGACAAGGATTTACTCGCTATCCAGGCCGTTTCAGAGGAGGAAAATGCGACCTGCTTGCTGTCCAGGTATTTCTAGATCTGCAATCGTTGGAAAAATCGATTTCCGGGACACACCCGACCCTTCCGCAGGCTTCCGACAACATCCTTGTGCCTCCTACCATCCCCGTTGACAACGCCACACCTCCAGCCCCAAGCCCACTGCCGCTACCCCTTCCCACAGCCACCCTCGCGCCTCTTGCGCCACCACCAACATCACTTTTTCCCGACGCCCCCGATGCCCCAGCCCCTGCGGCATAGGCCTCAGGCCCTGCGCCCCTTCCCATCACCCACACACCCCCAGAAACCCCACCTGCCGTAACCCCTACACCCCACGCGCCCTCTTCCACCGCCCCCGTATCCCCTACAACACAACCCCCGGCCCCCGCTGTCATCCCCGCACCCTCAACACCCCCTCCCACACCATCGCCACCTCCCGTCGCTACCCTCACCGCCCCCGCCAACATCCCATTCCGTTACCTCCGTGCTCCCAGGCCAACCTACGACCCCCTCGCCTCTCGCCTTGTGCCCACGTGCCACCGCACCATTCGTTGTAGCCATCGCTCGAACCCCGAAGGTAGGAGCCTACGTCGCCTGCCGTTGACCACTCAAGGCCGCCGCCGATGCTGCTTGACGATGAGGGAAGCCCTAACAACGGGCGCCCCTTCAAAAGGAGTCGGATCCCTTAAAGTTAGGGATAGGAGGTTAATTTGGAACATTTGTAGGGAGACCCCTCCTCCCAAAAGTTTTTATCAAAAAAGTTATTGGGAGGATAGATTATGCTATGGATTTAATTTAAGCGAAGGGGTACGAAATTTGCATTCCAACCCCTGGAGCAGAAATATTTTAAAAGAAGTGCTGAAAGAGAGAAATCTGGAAGGCCTCCTTATCCAATTAGGATTAGGATCATGGGTTTCACCTACTTAAAGACCCCATGGCTTAATTCATTGGCCACATCTCCTCCTCTACTCTGCTTGTGCTATTGTTTTGCTATGGACTCTCCAAAGGCCGAGTTGTTCGTCATGAAGATGCCCCATCAGTTCTTCAAGCACCATGTCAAAGGGACGAAACCCAGATGGATGCACGCATGTGCGCCATACCTGCTCTTCCGCCACGACGCCAACGTCGCCTACACTCGCGCCACACACGCATGGATTCCGCTAATTGCTCCACACGAGTTTTTCCATGGGATGATCGAGAATGATGATTTAAAGTTATCATCCCTCCAGCCTGCAGATCTAGCAATTCGTCGGGAGACGAATTTTTCAAGCGGAGGAGAGTTGATGCAGCGTGAGATGGAGAAATAGGGCCGCATTTTTTTCTACTTTTATCCGTTAATTTTATTTACGTTTATTTTGAGTTGTCGTAATTTTAGTCAAATAAAAGATATCGCCTGTGATATCAAAAGTCATTAGTTTTAATTTGAATTTCAAAATTAGTTAGTTAGTCAGTTAGAGTCAAATTAGGATAATTAGTTTGAATTTGAATTTGAGTTTTTATTTTTGTAACCTCAGCCCTCCTATATAAAGGGATGATAAGTTATTGTTTTAGACAGTTCAGTTGATACAAAAAAAATTGAGATTTATCTTCGTCTCTCTCCTTCTACTCCCCACGTGGTCTTCACGTTTCTCACCTCCAAACCCCTCGTTTTTCCGACGAGCTTCTCTCTTCAACCTCTCCATTTTCTTCTACCAAAATTTTCCACCGATCAAAATATTATTTTTTATTTGTCGCAAATTTCCAATTTGCATCACATCTCCTTCTCCATGGCTAACTTCTGCTGACTATCTTGAAGAGCCTCCTGATATGTCTATGGTATCTCCGCGGTTGATAGTGCCAAGGTAAATCTCCTGAAATCCTCTGAACACCTGCTCAAGAAAACCTGGGCTGCAAGCGGATAAGTAGCAGACCTACGTTTCGGCTTACGTAGAGCAATCGACACATCAAGATCATCCATCAAGTCCATAACTTGTGAGTTTCCCTGCACAGACAACTTAGTAGTGCCATCAGTAGAAACAATGTACTCATTACATACCTGAGGCGTGCTGGATGATGGGCAAGACCTGTGAGCAGGGGGAACCGAGTGAGACCTTCAAGTAAAAACACGTGGCAAAAACTAAGTCACAGTAGAAATTGAAGCCACATGAGCAGGTGTAGGTGGTGGTGGTGGTATGATAGTAGGAGGTGAAGGCATGTGGATCTCATCATCATAGTCATACGGAGCTAGTATGTTACCTGTAGGAGAAAAATACATGACAAATTCGAATAAAGTGACGTCAACACTGATAAAGTGCTCTCGCCTGAGCGGATCAAAGCTGCGGTACCCCTTCTGGGTACGAGAGTAACTAACAAAAACACACTTGACAGCTATGTGAGAGAGCTTGTCACGACCAGGAGAGACATCATAAACAAATGCAACAGAACCAAACACATGAGGTGTGAGGGAGAAAAGATCATTCTCGGGAAACACAATCGAGAAAGGAATCTTCTCTCTCAACACAGACGAGGGCATGCGGTTCACCAGATAGTATGCAGTGAGGATAACATCTCCCCAGTAAGCGTGAGGAGCATGACTCTGTATCAACAAGGTTCTGGTCACATCAAGTAAGTGACGGTGTTTGTGCTCGGCAACACCATTTTGTTAGGAAGTATAAGCATACGAGGTTTGGTGAACCATTCCAGGGCGATCTAAGTAATTCAAAAAAACTGTAAAATACAGAACTCTAAAGCATTATCAGAACGAAGTTATTTGGCTTTTGTAGAAAAAATATTCTTTATCTCGTTAATAAAATATTTGATCACAGATCCAACCTCATACTTATTCTTCAATAAAAGATCCAGGAAAGTCTAGAAAAATCATCGACAACAACTAGATAAAAACAATGTCCTGGTGATTAGGAACACGACTCAGAACCCAAATTTCTAAATGTAGGAGCTCAAATAACTGAGAACTGCTCCAACTCTGACGGAATGGAACAGAGGAATGATGATACTTCCCAAGCTGGCATGCCTCACATTGGAAAGAGGATCTCATAGAAATCTGAGGGAGAACATGTCACAACTTCTGCAGAAGAAGGTGACCAAAATGAAGGTGCCACATATATGGTGAGACTGGTCTAGTAGGTATAGTACAAATGCCATCATGAGGAGGTTGGACCAGTCTGTAAAGCCCCCGCTGCTCACGGCCACATCCAATCACCCTACCCGTGAGTATGTCCTGAAACACAAGAGACGAAAGGTAAAAAATGACACGACAATACATATCCTTAGTAATCTGACCAATGGAAAGTAAATTCATCTGAAAGTCAGGAGCATATAAAGCATTCTGAAGGTACATGGACAATGTCAAGTGCACCTCCCCCCTTTCATGTAATGGGTAAGTAGTCACCATTAGCAATGACAACCCATCTGCTAGGTGATATGGTCCTGTAGGATCTTAGTTGCGCTCTGTCTCCACACAGGTGGTGGGAAGCACCAGAGTCTATAATCCACTCTGTCATGTCTGCACCGGTACTACCAGTAAAAGCATATGCAATATATGAGGAGATCGAAGAGGCTCTGACTGCGGCTTCGGTATCTGTAGTGGTGGTATCAGTAGTAGGAGTCATGATCTCTCGAATACGAGAGACAATATCATCTAGGCGAGGTTCAACCTGAGAAGCTGGAGTCTCTGAAGGCGTAATCTGTTCTGCTACGCGACTAGAAGCAGGGTATCCATGCTTCTGGTAGCATGTATCCTCTGCATGTCCAGGCTGACGACAGTAAGTGCAAAGGCCACGCTGGTGTCCACCGCCTCTGTCGCGAGGATGCATTCTCTAGACTGGATTGTCTCTCTTCGGCCATGAGAAGCATCCATCACTGAAGAGGGCGGAGGAGTGGCTGTAGAAAAGGGCCTCCACCACATAGATGTGTGCTTAAAAACTTTACCATTTCACAACAAAAATAACAAGACTGTAAATAGGTAAAAGATGTTTGCACTGTTACATGTTCCAACTCATAGCTAGAGATCTAGCTTGTGCTACCACATTTTCAACAAAGAATCTCTCGTGCCGAAAAATTACACCATTTCGCTAACCAAATCGCCCAATCTAGAGCCACACATTCTACCCTCTGTCTCTCCATATCGGTCCAGTCATACCCGATAGAATCCTAAAAATCAGAGACATCGTCCGCCCACACTGCCTGGATATCAAGCATTTCCCATGCTAACGTAGAGCTCCCACATCTGAAGAATAGATGGTTGACATCCTCAACTGTTTTTGGCACCTAGAGTAATTTGGTTTAGTCTAATGCCCAAAATGCGCAAGCCTGTCCCAAGTGAGCAGACACCCTCTTCTAAATAGCCACATGAAAATCAATATTATTAATAAGAAACGTCTTTATTAGAACATTTTTGCTTCCCACTATGGACAATTAGCAATAATCTTTCTGTGGACATATGGAAACCTCTTTTATGTAGCTTGGCTATGAAATTTTGAGTTGTGGGTGCATGACCCTTTACACGTAAGACCCATTGCTTATGCAATTTGGGATCCCCATTTTGGTCAACTCGTTGTAGAAGCCTTTACTCGAGGGGATACTCTTGGATCACCAGTGTTAACCATTGGTGGTATACAATCGGATTACACCCCAATGAGGATCTTTATACAGTTGCTCTTTATCTGTTATTTCATTCTGCTATATCTTTAATAGTGGATTGGTTACACTTACAATCTAAAATGGAGACAAAGCTCCTCGTGGTTCAAAAATAAGAAATCTCGTCTTAATCATCATTTGTTGGGATTTTTCTGAGGAAGTTCTTTGGCTTGGACAAACATTAAGTTCACGTCGTTGTTGTTGGATCTAGAGGTAAGTACATTAGATGTTGGGAACATGTGATAGATAAAAATTGAGGCAAGTTTCCAAAGAAACAGAAAACTAATTCGGATTCACACCAGGTCACTCAATTATTGAAGCTATCCACCTATCGAGGGGAACAATGTAGATTTATAGAGCTAAAAGGAAGAACCTCTGTATGATTTTTATTGATATGGAGAAGGATTATGATTCAGTTCAATGGGAGATCTTGTGGAGAGTTTTGAGAAGAGACACGTACATTAACCTTATAAAGGATATGTATGTTGGGGCTTTATCTTGTGTAAGGATCTGGTCTAGGAAGACCGACTATTTTGATATTAGAATGGTCTGAATCAAGGCTCAGTTATGAGTCCATTCCTTTTTACTTTTATTATGGACGAGTTGATTAGTCACATTCAGGATGAGTTATCTTGTTGTTTGCTAATGATATTGTGTTAGTTGATGAGATTAAAGATGGAGTAAATGAGAAGCTTGAAGTTTGGAGACATGCATTAGAGACTACGGATTTCGTATAAGTAGAGCCAAGACAAAAATATATGGAGTACACATTTTAGTAATGAATGAATCGAAGTGAAGATTGGAGAATATAGCATTTAGAAGAAAGATTCTTTTAGATATATGGGATCTATTTTGCACATGATAGGGAAATTGATGGAGATGTTATACATATAATAAATGCAGGTTGGCTAAAGTGGAAAGGAGCCTCTACTGCTCCATGTGATAAGAAAATTCTTTTGAAAATCAAAGGAAAGTATTACAACATAGCCGTGAGACTTGCTAAGTTGTATGGATCTGAATGTTGGCCTGTAAACTATAGACATTTAGAGAATGATTTTCCTTGAAACAAGGAGGAAACACATGTAGGTGCCTGCCCCATGATTTGAACCTTGGTCCTTTGTATGGTAGGCACACTACACTATCAACAGACTATTGAAGTGTGTTCTGAAACAAGGAGGGGGAAACACACACATGTGCTGCCCCATGATTTGAACCATGGTCCTTTGTGTGGTAGGCACACTGCACTACCAACATACCATTGAAGTGGATTCGACATGTAAGAGAATGATAGTAGTAGAAATGAAAATGCTACGATGGATGTATGGGCATACATGAAAATATCGGATTTGGAACTATGTGATCAGAAGGAAGTTTGTGTTGCTCTAATAGAGGATAAGATGAGAGAGAACCGCTTAAGGTAATATGTCCATTTGAAAAGGAGGTCGTCTGATGCACCTATTAGAAGATGCGAGATTTGGGATGTTGAGTTTGTTAAGAGAGAACGAGGAAGGGCCAAGAAGTGTTGGAAGGAGACTATTCGAATGGATCTTAGTTACTTGGATCTAAGTCCAGAATAGCCGAAAATAGATTTGAATGGAGGCAAAGAATCCATGTAACCGATCCTACTTAATGTGGAAGAAGGCTTTGTTATCGTTGTGGTTACAATTGAACAAGGTATAAACGTTGTGCCAGACCGGTCCGACCTAGCTCGAGGCCCAAGCCGCCCAACCCAACCCAAGCCCGAAGAAAACATGGGTTGGTCTTGGGCCCCGATTTTAGGCCCAAATTTTTTCGGGGAGACCGGACCGACCTAGCTTGAGGATCAACCCAACCCAAGCCCAAAGAAAACATGGGCTGGGTTTGGGCCTCGAATTTTGGCCCATTTTTTGGGGTCAGGCTTGAGCTCGGCTCGGCCAGCCCACATAGCCCGCGAGACCGGCCTGACTATATGGCCCATTAATCCGACCCGAGTAGGCTCGCGGTCGGCCGGGGATTTGACTTGGGGGTTCAGGGTGTGGGTCATGTACGCATGGTGCCCCTCTGGGCATGTTCTTCCATGTTCTTGAGGGTTTCAGGCGGTGCTGCGATGTTCTTATGCGATTAGGGGTCGGAAAAGATGGTGATGACTGATGGGAGATTGGCAGATGATGATGATGGTGATGATGCTCCTTAGATGGCTGATCTCTCGCACGAAGGAGACGACTGTGGCTGAAGGTAATCACACGAAGAATGGTGAAGACGATCAGGCTAGTGCGAAGGGGAGGTGCTTCAGATGGTTGCTTCTTGAAGAAGAGTGGTTCTGCTGTTCTTTCGACTCCTTGGTTACGACAGATGAGGTTCAGATGCTCCAGATGGGTTCCTGGATGCGATGCTCAGGTTGCGTGGTTATTCTTGAGCAACGGAAGTGTGGTGACAGTGGTGGAACACCTAGGGGATCTGGTTGTTCTTCATGGTTGCAGTGGTGGTATCTGTACACAGCGGTGTGTGATGCTGATGGTTGCTGTTCTTTCTCACGGACCCTTGTAATTGCATGGGAACTGGAAGTGTAGAGCCTCCAATTTGTAGGTCCCCTCCTCCCCACAGAACCCCGACCGCGGGCCGACCGATGCTGACCTTAAGCCCTAAGCCTGATTTCTTAAATGGGCTTGGGCCTGGGCCCTTCAGAGACTGGCCCATGCTCATCTTTAAATCGAACCATTTGCAAGTGGCACATAGTTGTGCCCAGATTCAAGCTTGTCCTTATCAAAGTGCCGCACATTTCCTGTCATATGGCTGGTGGCTCCACTATTGAGATTCCACTCATTAGTTGAAGACTTAGCAAGTAAGTACCTCTCTTACCTTGAACTGCAAAGGGTTTGCAGTAATGTGTCTTGGTCGCGAAGTTCCTTTAAACCACTGTCTTCATTAGTGGTGAAATCTACATAGTCGACTTTATGTAATTGAGAATGATAAACTTGCTTTCCTTGTCTGAGTGAAGCTCATAACAAAAGACAATGGTACGACCAATCTTGTTGCAATGTTAGAATTTTTCTATCCGACCCCCTCGGCAAAATTGACATGCTTACTACATCCACGTGTAAAAAAGGAATTAATTGCATAGACTTGGTCTGATTAGTCATTTGGATTGATCTGCATCAATTCCTTTGATTTTCCTGAGCATAAATTTGATTGTGTCCATATGGGGAGTGAAGGTCTTAGAATTGAGAATTTTGGTTATACATATTCATATACCTATATTGTGATTTCCTAGAAAAATGAAGGTATAAGTTTCATAAAATCAGTCCAAAGGCAATACTTCTGTCATTCAGGGTATCCTAATACTCGTTAATGCAGTAATCCAACTCTTTTCCTCTTTGTTTGAAGCATAGCTTTAAGTATCATGATACATGTTGGTATTGGCGAGACATTGATATTGAAACCACCCATTATATCCTTTTTGAGAACATTGTCGAGATATCAACAATATGCTGTTGATATATTGCCCATGTCGCCAACAATGAAAATTTCTTCTTTTTTTGAAATCAACATAATATCTTAGCTCTAATACTCTGCTAGAAGGTGGGAAGATACATAAAAGCTACCTACACCCTCTTTATATTTGTAGCAACATGGTCCATCACCATGTTTTGCACACGACGTCAGCGAGTGGCCATTATTTTTTTCCTACTCTTCTGTATGACTAGGTTACCCATCGATATGTATAGAAACCGGCAGTAAGTTTTCAAACCATCAAGTATCCAATGAGATATTGGAATATGCAGTATCTTCTAGAAAATAATTTGCAATAAAGTAGAGCCGTTTTTTAGGACTGCATTGATGTGGCTTAGTACCATCATGGTGTTACCCCCGTCGAGCCATTGTTGGCCTACTCATGACTTGACTAAGCTTTCTCATAGCTTGAGAAATATCTGCTCTCGCAGTAGTGAGGTATAGAAGCTTCCTCATTAGCTTGTGATACTACCTTTCATCAACCATTTTGTCCATCTCATATAGTCGAGCTGTATAATACTTTGGAATACGTGTTCGTTTGATACCGAGCATGCCAACATCCTACAATAGATCAATCACATACTTCCTCTGAAACAGAACAGGTCCTGCCATGCTGTGGGCTGCCTCCATCCTGAGAAAGTACTTCAATGACCCTAGATTCTTGATCCTGATGTGATAAACTAGTAGCTGCTTTATTTTCATGATCCCTCCATCATCAACTATCAGAAAAATGTCATCAATGTAGAACAGTATAGCAACCATGCTTTTCTCAACCTTGGTAAAGAGAGAGTGATATGGTGCTATCCTAATTATGTCAATTCTCCCTAGTATCTCTAAAATCTTTTAAAATCAAGCTCTAAGACTCTATTATGCCATAGATGGCCTTCGCTAGCAAGCAAACCTTTTGATACTCCCCTTGAAGTTTGAAACCTTGGGGCTATTGCATATACACTATCTTTTTTAAATCTTCGTATAAGAATGCATTCTTTGCATTTAGCTAATGTAAAAACTAGTTAATGTGTATAGTCATGGAAAGGGAAAAAGTCAATCTACGAACCTCCAAAGAGAAAATGTCAAATAAGTCTACTCATATGTTTTAATGAACCATCGGGCAACCAATATACCCTTATGCCTAATAACATATTTATATCATTCTGGATGTTATCAATTTCTTTTACTCGTTTACCAGAATCCAGTATATAGTCTAAGTAGGTGTATCCCACTTAGTTGAGCCAAGTTGACACGACCTATGAACCAACTTGACCCATATAGTCCCTTGACTTAAAGCAACTAGATCCGTGGAGGTTAAAAGGCCTGGAAATTAAGTGATTTATTGTTTCTAATTGGGGAAAAGTAAATTGATAACTGGAGTATTTGGTTGTGCGCCACTTATTATAGATGGGTAAATGGATCTCTCCAGGATCCATTTACCCCATCCATGAGTTTAGTCTCACATCTAACGTTTGTCGAATGTGGAGACTTAGTGGGGGCTATATATAGACCCCCACATCCATTGTATCTAATGAGAAAAGCAATAGACTATCAGCCCTTTGAGGTGTTCTCTCGTGGTTTCATCCCGCTCATTAGAGAGTAGGGTTCCATGTTAAATCATGTTCATATTTCTTTATCATTTTATTCTGATTTTTTTCTGCATTACTATTTTCTAACATGGTATCAGAGCGGGTCGATTCTCGAAGATTTATATTCTTTATTTACGTTTGAGATTCGGTTCTAAGGTTTATGTCAAAATCTAATTCATGATTTGTTTAAGAGTTGATTCTTTCTTGTTTGTGAACATTATTATGAAAGATCAAATTCCAGTTTTGAAGATCATGTGCTGCAAGATCAGGGCAACACTGAAGGTTACATCTAGTTCTTCCATCTCTTGCAGGATCTAGGGTTTCGAGTCACGAAACAGAATCCTACATCCGCTCCAGGCAAACATATGGAGATCCCATGGCGAAGTATGCTCCATCGCAGGCAACAACCCTAGGCTGGCCCTAGCCTCTATCCAGACGACATCTACAGGATGCAGTCTCCCCTCCAGGCTACATCACCTCCTCCTCGCTGCAGACTTCATACATCAATATATGGCCTTAAACAGAGTCCTAAGACATGGTTTTAGAAGCTCTCAGATTTAATTGAGAAGCATGGATTTCAAAGGTCAAATGAGAATAATTCATTGTTTGTACATAGAACTCCTAGAGGTACGATGGTTATTATGGTATATGTTGACGACATATTAGTCACATGTGATGGCGTGCACAGGATAAAAAGGGCTAAAGAATTTCTGGGCCGACAATTTGTTACCAAGGATCTTGGCACCTTACGATATTTCTTGGGATTAGAATTTGCTAGAAATCAACAGGGTCTTGTAATGACTCAACAGAAGTATGTGACATATATGCTAGTTGAGACAACAATGATTGGATGTCAGTACCACTCCTATTGACCCTAGTATGAAATTATATGATGATGATACAAAGGAGGTGGACAGGAAACAATACAGAGAAATAGTGGGGAAGCTTCTTTATGTTACCATAACCAGATCTGATATCTCATTTGCAGTCAGTCAGGTGAACCAATTCATGGAACAACCCCGACAGGTACACATGGATGTTGTACATATGATTTTGAGATATCTAAAGCCGGGTGAGACAATACATGGATGTCGTATATATGAAGTCGAGTCTGAACATCTGAGAAACTATAGAGTCTGAACAAATGGTTGGCCTGGAATCTGTCATCTGAATATGGAATAGACGTGTGACTCTGCATACTACTCCCCCTTTCTCCCATACTGGTCGAAATGACAAACATCGACCAAGTTGGGAGAAGACAACAATGATGGGGAGACAACAAAACATCAATAAGCCATATCATCATATTTTTTTCAGCTTTTCTTGCAAAATTTTCTCGGATGTTTTTTTATAGCTGTCACACATTTTTTTCTATAAGCCTTTCATTTTTTACGGCTTTCTTTTTTACCTCCGTACGTTTTTTTACGCAATTTTTTTCTCAAAATATATTTCCACGTTTTTTTTACCTTGCAGTCTTTTTTTCAGCTGAACCCCAATGCGCCTCCTCCTCCTTTCTTTTCTTTTTTTAAAAACAAAACGCGGCCACACATTGGGCCCTCAAAGCAGATTTTTTTTAATAAGAGCACCATTGGGTCCCCTTCTATTAGCCATGGAAATTGACGAATAGGGTTCCTATCGTGGGAACCCTTACTCCCACTGTCGTCGATGAAGCTTTGCGACTTAGAGAAGAGCAACGCGAGTTTGACAGGACTGCCTTCGATTGCGATTAAGGAGAAGATTGGGTGTTGCCAACTGGGATCAAGGGAAGTGCCACTTGTTGGAGATGGTGAAGCCGCATGGAGAGGAGGCCTCCTGGGAGGCGTCGTTGGAACTTGAGGGCGCCGACACGCTTCTGTTGCGCCACTCCAGGAGGTGCCTCAGCATGTAGCATCACCATCGAAGGGAGATGGCTCAAGAGTGGCACAAGATCGGATAGGGGTGCCATGAGGAGATCGAGATGCGCCACGAGGAGCTTCACCGATTTAGAGACAAGGTGCCTCACTGGGTTGGACCGAGGCGCACACCTCGAGGCTAAATTGGACCGCCTCGCCTCGAGGCTAGTTTTTTTGAACCATGTGCTCAACACGTGCAGGGAATGGTGCTCGATGATGTCTCCCTAATTAACATGCCTCACACTCAAAGGGCTTGAGTGTAGAGAGTTCAGTAAACATCATGGAGATGGCCTTGGCAGTAGGATGCCCAATGCGAAGATGCTAGAGAAGAGGACCATTGGACATAGACATAGTGCCAACGAAACTGTAGTCAGACTGAATGTCAAGGTAATAGAGGACGTTCTTCTTATGTCCCCTATCAAAAATCTGCTTCGTCCGATGTCATGAAAATAACAACAGATTTCGTAAAAACAACCCTACAATTAAGCTCAATACATATCTTCTGAACATATAATAGACTAAGAGAAAAAGCAGGAGCCAAATAAACTCCAGTCAATCGGAACTTGGAGGAAAACTCTATATTGTCAACAACAGTAACAGTGGCTAGAAATAAAGTTGGCTATTGTACCTGAGGTTGTAGCCAGACTAGCAGAAGGAGTAGAAGTAATACTGTCGTTGGCAGAGAGGTTGGGGTTTTTCAGTAGCTGCCTCAGGAGGGAATATTCAGAACCTGTGAAGGGTGCCTGTGTTCCTCAGAATGCTGATCGGACATGTCCTCTGTTGTATCATAGGATGACTCTATGAGGGTTGTCTCATACGAGCTGTTAGCATTATGTTGTATACCAAACTTCACTAGCAGCGCTCAGACGGGTGGTTTTAGTTCCCATAATGTATGCACGCTGGATACCATAAAGTGGTAGAGTCACGCTCATGTCTACGGTCAAAGTCACATCCACGTCTTGACTCGGGTCATGACCACGACCAAAGTCACGGCCTCGTCTTCCATGGAAGCTCTGTCTTCCTCTGTTCCCTGACGACACATAATGAGCTATAGTGTCTGCAGATGGTAATGTGGGAGAATGCTCAACTGTGTCTCAAGTTACTGTGGGCGACTAAAGATGGCCTCAATAGATGGCATGATGTCAGCCGTTAGAAATTGATCCTTTACAGGCTTGTATTGTAGATGCAGTTCAGAAAGGAATCGGTAGACTTGCCATTCAACATGCTCTCCCACTTGTTGATCACAACATGGTGGATGGAAAATGAGGAGATCTTAAAAAAGACTAGTCAACAACCTGTAGTACTCGACAAGACTCGAATCTCTCTGAGTAGCTGATCAAATTCACGTGTAAATATCGGAAAGTTAATAATTGGTTGTCTTTTGGGAGTAGGTACGTTTAGGATTCTCTCACATTACCTTCGTAGAATCCTTGTAGAGGAGATTCGCCTCAATGTTTGGATCGACGCTGTTGGTCATCCAAGTGATAACCTGGTAATTGTCAACATACCAGATGTCGTAGTCCTTGTCTGTCTCCTTAGGCTTACGCTGACCACCGACGAACACCTTGAAGGATCGAGACCACAATACATAGTTTTCTGTGCCCTTTAATTTGATAGAAGTGCCATGTACCATCATTAGAAGAAGTCGAGTACACATACTTGGTTTCAATGGACGTCATTGTGGTCGCTCATGTCAAGAAAAGGTAACCTAGAAGAGATCTGTTGTCTTAATCGAGCATATGGGTGACCTAAGTCACCGTTTTGACCCTTTTTTGGGCTTTTGTAGCAACGAATTGTGGCTATGATGCCACGAATCAGACCTCGCAGTGCAACCCAGCAGTAGAATATGGTCGTTCAAGGGCCACCATTACCAAGGTAGGCCTTGCGACGACATGGGAGGGCTGTAGAGAGTCTTTGATGCCCAGGAAAAGACCTAGCAGTAGCCTAGCGACGTTAGAGGAAGGTCACAACGGCCTGGCGGAGGCCCATCGGTGGCCTGGTTGCACCAGAGTGGCTCTACCGAGTTCCGGCGGACCCTTGGCGATGCTAGAGAAGACCGAAGGTGGTTTAGCGGTGGTCCAACATCACTGAAGGAGGTCCTAGCGGCGAGATCTAGGTCTGATACCCAACAGTGATGCCTGTAGCCCTGTTGGCCCGGCTGGCGAGACAGGGACATCGATGATGTTAGAAAATAGAGAATGAGGAAGTCGAATGATAAACAAAGTATAAACTAGAGATATGAACATGAAAGAACACGAAGAATTTTTACGTGGAACCCTACTCCCTAAGGAGCGGGATGAAACCACGGGAGAAGGCCTCAAAGGGCCATATGCTTCATTGCTTTTTCTCAATGGATACAGGAGGTCTGGAGCTCCTTATATAGCCTCCCACAGAGCCTCCAAGTCCCACCACTGATAGATGTGGGACTAAACATATGGATGTGGTAAATGGATCATGGAGAGATCCATTTAGCCTCCTACAACTCATATGACACAATCAAATACTCCAACACTCCCCCTCAAGTTGGAACATGCAATGCTCAACTTGGACAAACAGAAAGAAATTCAACTCACAATACATGACACTACATACAATATCAACTCAACGCGCACAACTGTTGGGTGCTGTTAAGGACGTTGCTTCTCATGCCGTGCAGGTGAGGAGGACGAATAGGCTAGAGTGTGAGTTAATCAAATCTCCTCGTCGGAGAGCATGTGCTCTATACTGCGCCTGTCAGAGACATTGCAACTAAAATGAGTCTCCTCGTTGAAGTTCTCTGGCCCGCCACAACATGTGGACAACTGCTCCATCTCTGATTAGGGCCGAACTGAAAAGGCCGTGGAAGTGCAATCCTCATCGGAGTCCACGATCACTGGAGAATGGAGTCTAAAAAGTCTCCTCGTCGGAGAACTGGGTCTCTCCCATTTGGCACAGAGAAGGGTACACTACTCTAAGTACCTATGATACCACATCAAAACCCTTGCCAACATGACATAGGGAATGATCCTCTACTCTGTAGTCCCTATGGCACACATGAAAACTCTGGTCGACAAAACAAGAGATGATGGGGACCACGACAGAAGATGACATACATGTGCACATCTGAAAGAAGACCGCATCCATGTGCATGTCTGAAACTTACTCGGAAACATCTGACGTCCAGTCTGAACATCTGACAACTGTAGAGTTTGAACACTAGCTGGCCTGGAATCTGGAGTCTGGAGAATCTGGATCTGATAGTGAGGCCTGTAACTCTACATATATTCCCCCTTTCTCCCATACTTGTCGGAAATATGGACATCGACCAAGTTGGGAGAAGACAAAGATATTGGGAGAAAACAACACCAAATAAGCCGTCACATTTTTCTTCAGCTTTTCTCAATCGGATTTTTTTTCATATTTTTTTTGTCAGCTATTTCAGTCCAAATCTTTTTTATAGCTGGCACCCCTTTTTTTAAATAAGCCGTTGGTATTTTTTCCAGCTTTTCAAATCATTTTTTGAAGAATACTTTTGCATACTGTTTTTTTTCTGAAAACCATTTTTTTCGACCACCCCTCTCTCCTCTTTTTTTCTCGCAGCCCACATTTGACCCGTACATCACAAGCCCTACTTCTACTTGCGCCATACACTTTTTGGTTTAAAATGACGCATTAGGGTTCCCTAGGAACCCCAACTCTCGTAAAAGGCAGCCGCTAGGGTTCCCTCCCTTTTAATACTTTGTTTTAAATGCTGTAGACTCTTAGGGTTCTGTTGGGAGAAACATTTTTCATATCATAGAAGAGATCCTAGGGCTCTCTTATATAGGAGAAAAACCCTGGGTTAATTACATAAGAGAGACATACCAGAAATAGAAAACTAACATAATTATCTCAACAACTACCTTAATTTTCTCAACAATCTCAACACTCCCCCTCAAGCTGGAGCATAGATATCTATCATGCTCAGCTTGGTACAACACTTCTGGAAAGGACCTCTAGTAAGTGCCTTGGTGAAGATATCAACTATCTGATCTCCAGTAGAAACATGAGTGGTGGATATGAGACCTTTCTGAATCATGTCTCTAGTGTAATGGCAATCCACTTCTATATGTTTGGTTCGTTCATGGAAAGCAGGATTATTGGCAATAAACAGAGCTGCTTGATTATCACATAACAACTGCATAGAAAGAGGACAACAACAAGATCCGTCAACACGGACCTAACCCACATCATCTCTGCACTTCCTTGTGCCATGGCCCTGTATTCAGATTCTGCACTAGATCTTGCAACCACTGTCTGCTTCTTGCTTTTCCATGAAACAAGGGAGTTGCCCACAAAAACAGCAAAGCCAGAAGTAGACTTCCTGTCTTTGGGACACCCTGCATAATCTGCATCCGCACAGGCAGTCACCTCAAGAGATATATCCCTATTAAAGATAAGACCATTACCAGGTGAATTCTTCAGATACCTCAAAATCATCAGAACATCATCCATATGCACCTTCCTAGGTTGTTCCATAAACTGGCTAACTTTGCACACTGCAAAACAGATATCTGGTCTGGTGATGGTGGCATATAAGAGCTTCCCAACAAGCTCTCTGTATCTCCTGTTATCAACCTCTTCAGTGTCATCATCATACAATCTCACACTTGGATCCATAGGAGTAGTAGCAGGTTTGCATTCTGTCATTCCTGTCTCAGAAAGCAAATCCATCACAAACTTTCTCTGGGTCGTCACAAGACCATGCTAGTTCCTGGCAAACTCCAGTCCAAGAAAATATCGAAGATTACCAAGGTCCTTGGTCACAAACTGTGTACCAAGAAATTCCTTGGCAGTCTGAATGCCCTGCTCATCATCCCCTGTGACAATGATATCATCTACATAGACAAGAATAGCAATGGTACCTCTCTGCGTCTTCTGGACAAAAAGTGTATGATCTGCAGAAGACCGTACAAATCCCTGTTGCTCTATTAGGTCTGGTAGCTTATGGTACCAAGCTCTAGGGCTCTGCTTAAGGCCATAAATCGCCTTATAGAGACTGCATACCCTCTGGGACTTCCCCTCAGTAGCAAACCCTGGTGGCTGCTGCATATATACTTCCTCCTGTAGATCCCCATACAGAAATGCATTCTTCACGTCAAGCTGATAAAGAGGCCAGTCCTTGGACACTGCAACTGCAAGAAGGATACGAAGCATGGAGTGTCGGGCAACTGGGGAAAAAGTATTCTGGTAATCCACCCCATAGGTTTGGGTGAACCCACGTGCCACAAGTCTTGCCTTGTAGCGGTCCACACTGCCATCCGCTTTGTGCTTGAGTGTAAAGACCCACTTGCAGCTCACTACGGATGCACCCACAGGAGCAGGCACAAGACTCCATGTACCCCATGACTGCAAGGCTTCCATCTCCTCTTCCATAGCCATACGCCACCGACTGTCCTGTAGCGCCTCCTGATATGTTCGTGGGACAGTAACTGCAGAAAGTCCCACAACAAAACGCCTGTACTCTTCGGAAAGATGATCCAAACTAACATGTGCAGCAAGAGGGTAAATAGCACACTGACGACGAGGCTTCCTCAAAGCAATGGGGACCTCCAGGTCATCATCCATATTGTCTTGTACAACTGACTCCGCATGTGTACCATCCAAAAGACCAGTACCATCAGATGAAACAATAGGCTCATGACATACCTGAGGCGTGCTGGATGATGTAGAGGGCATATGAGTAGCGGGGCGAGTAGAAGACCGACGAATGTAAACATGTGTCAAGAATTGAGGTGGTGGTGGAGGCGGAGGTGGAAGTGGTGAAGAAGGCAGAGTTGTAGGAGAGGGAGGTGGTGGAGGAACAACCACATCCTCTTCAGAACTACCATTGGATAATCTGTCACCTGTAGATGGAAAATACATAATAGACTCAAAAAATGTGACATCTGCACTCACATAATATCTCCTTCCTACAGGGTCAAAACAACGATACCCCTTTTGGGTACGAGAATATCCAACAAAAATGCATTTGACCGCTCTGGGTGAGAGCTTGTCACGACCACGAGCAAAATTGTGGACAAAGGCCACGCAACCAAAAACTCTGGGAGTAAGAGAAAATAGGTCCTTCTCGGGAAACACAATCAAGAAAGGAACCTTTTCTCAGGAAGAGTTGCTTGCTCGCGCCAATGCTATGGATAAGGTGAGGCTTGAGGATCGGAAGCGTGTGATTGAATGGCGCCATCGTTCTCGGTTGCGTTGGATAAAGGAGGGAGACGCTAATACCTCGTTCTTTCACAGGGTCGCTTCGGGGCGCCGGCGATCCAATTCTATCTCTTCTTTGCTTATTAATGGCTCTCAGGTGCAGGGGGAGCGGGAGTTGGGTATGGCTGTGTCGGCTTACTTCAAGGAGTGGTATGGGTGCAGGGCTACGCGTCAGTGGCGGTGGTCGGGTAGGGGCGCCGCTGTGCTCCCGCAGGCGGATGCAAATCTCCTTATTGGTCAGATTACTTTGGAGGAATTGAAAGAGGCGGTTTGGGCTCTTAACTCTGACGCAGCCCCGGGTCCGGACGGCTTCCCAGTTTTTTTCTATCGGGAATTTTGGGATGTCATCTCCCAGGATGTCTTGGAGGTCGCTAGCGAATTTTGATCTGGCAACAACGGTTTTAATAAGCTTAACAAGTCTATTATAGCTCTCATTCCCAAGTCCTCTTCTGCCAACCGCATTGAAGATTTCCGGCCAATCTCCATTTCAAATGCCATATACCTTATCATTGCTAAGGTCTTGGCTCGTCGGCTGGCTCCGCTTCTTGATTCGCTCATCTCGCCTTCCCAGGCGGCTTTTATTAAGGGTAGGCAAATTGGTGATTGCTATGCGGTGGCGTCCGAAATTATCCATGCTTGGCACAAAAACGATGTTAGGGGGATTCTATGGAAAATCGACTTCTCTAAAGCCTATGACTCTCTGGATTGGCGGTTTTTATGGTCTGTTCTTAAGAGGCGGGGATTCCCACCGTTATGGATTTCGTGGGTGCGTCGTTGCGTTTCGACTGCCTCTCTGTCGGTTACTCTCAATGGCCGCTTGGCGGGGGGCTTTTTCCAGCCTCGCCGGGGAATTCGGCAAGGATGCCCCATTGCTCCCTTACTATTCGTCCTGGCCGCTGATGTGTTATCCAGCATGATTCATAACGTGGTTGCGGCAGGCCTGTCCCGTGGTTGTTCCATTGGGCCCTTCTCTATGCCGATTATTCAGTTCGCGGATGATACCATTTGCTTCATCGAGGGCGGGGCGTCGAATGTTGCTGGGATGGCTACCACATTGGAGCTCTTTAGTGAGGCGTCGGGGCTTCTCATCAATTATAATAAATCCTCTATGGTCCCCTTTTACACTCCCCCTGAGGAGGTTGAGGTCTGTTCGAGGATCTTGCGCTGTCCCGTGGGTGCTCTTCCGCTGGATTATCTTGGGCTTCCGTTGACTACGGGACGGGCACGCTTACGTGATTGGCAGCCGCTGGTGGATCGCATGGTTGCTCGCTTGGCTGGCTGGCGTGCCGCTATCCTCTCTCGGGGAGGTCGTTTGGTTCTTCTCAAGTCCGTTCTTTCTTCTATGCCAATCTACTTTTTCTCTGTGAAAGGTATGCCTAAGGGGATCCGTCGGCGGTTGGACTCTTGTTTGAGGACTTTTCTTTGGGGAAAGAAGGGGGCTGCGCGTAGCGGCGTTCCTTTGGTCGCTTGGGACGATGTGGCTCGGCCAAAGAAAGAGGGGGGGCTGGCGGTGAGGCGGTTAGATGTCGTGAACGAGGCTTTTCTCCTCAAATGGGTGACTCGCCTTTGGGGTCCGGAGGATAATCTAATGATTAACTTCTTGAGGTTGGCTGTGGGGGTCGACCGGTGTTTGGGTTTGGATGCTCGCCTATTGGGCTCTCCCTCTCATTTCGCTCGTGATATTGGGAATAGTATGGTCCGTAACAATGCTCTTTTCGTCACTAAGTTGGGGAATGGCTCGCTCATCCGCTTTTGGGGCGATGATTGGACTGGTAGGGGGCCTCTTAAGGATGTTTTTCCTCGCCTCTTCGCGTTGGTGGATGATAAGGACGCGAGGGTTGCTTCTTACTGGGATGGGGCTGCTTGGGGGCCCAGTTTTGTGGGCAACCTTTCTGATCAGCACCAATTGGAATTCATGGCTTTACTGGAGGTTCTTGCGGACTCGCCCTCGCCTTCTGTGGGTCGCGATCACCTATGTTGGAAGGACGGCTCCTTCTCCATTCGCGAGGCTTACCGGGCTCTTCTTCCGCCCTTGGTTGTGGCTGATGTTTCTTTGCTTCGGGATTGTCAATTCTTTTGGGGCCTCAGGGTTCCCGAACGAATTGGCATCTTCTTATGGCTTTTCCGTCGTGGGCGTCTCTTAACTCGCAGCCGGTGCTCTGTTCTCTTCCCTTCGGTTTCGCCTACCTGTGGTCTGTGCAATCTGGAGGACGAGTCTACTGACCACCTGTTCTTCCGTTGTGGGAAAACGCATGACATTTGGGCGAACTTGGGTTGGATTGACGTCTCGGACTCTGCCTCCTTCTGCGATTGCTTGGTTCGTTCTCGGGCGAGGAGTAGGAACGACATTCTCACCTCTATTTCCCGGCTATGGTGCATCTGGATTGCTAGGAATGAAGCTCTGTTTGCTGGCCAGCGTTTCTACTCGGAAAACGTCCTCATCTCTGTTTCACGTATGGTCTGTGATTGGTCTGTTGCCTAGGGTGTCCTTGCTGTAGTGGAGGTATCGTATTGTGATACCTTCGGTTTTTCTTTGGGTTTCTTCTCTCTCCCTTTTTCTCTCCGCTTACTCGCTGTAAGTCTCTTCTCAACTTTGTTTCTTCAATAATTATGGGGCGAGCACCAACGAGTGCGTCCCCCGTTTTTGAGCTTAAAAAAAAAAAGAACGACATCTCCCCAGAAAGAATGAGGAGCTCGACTTTGAATCAAAAGGGTCCGAGTAACATCGAGAAGATGACGGTGTTTGCGTTCAACTACACCATTCTACTGTGACGTATAAACACAAGAGGTCTGATGAATAATACCAATAGATTTGAGAAAAACAGATAATTGTAGGGTAGAGAATTCCAAAGCATTATCCGTACGAATAAATTTAACATTAGCTGAGTGAGAAAATGTTTTTGACCTCAATAAGAAATGATTTGATTAGAGCAAAAGCTTCAGACTTATGTTTTAACAAAAAAACCCAAGATAGTCTAGAGTAATCATCAACAACAGCCAAATAAAAACGATGTCCCTGATGATCAGGAACACGACTAGGACCCCAAATATCAAAATGAAATAGTTCAAACGACTGGTTACTACCACGACTCCTACGAGACGAAAAGAAGAGCTATGGTGTTTCCCAAGCTGACAGGCATCACAAACCAAAGTAGTACGGGTAGACAATTGTGGTAGAACATGACACATCTTCTGAAGAGGAAGATGTCCAAAGCGTAGATGCCACATGAACGGTGAAACAGATCCAGAAGGAATAGTAGCAATTCTAGCATGAGATGGTATAGTAAGCTTGTACAATCCTCGCTGCTCACGGCCACATCCAATCACCTCGCCCGTTAGTATGTCCAGAAACACAAGGGAAGATGGATCAAATATGGCACGACAATATAAATCTTTTGTAATTTGACTAATAGACAAAAGATTCATCTGAAAGGCTGGAGCATGTAAAACGTTCTGCAAGTGAAAAGAAGGAGCTAGAGCAATCTCCCCCTGACCAACAATAGGTAGTCGAACGCCATTAGCAATCACCACGAATCGACCAGAAGTAATATGTCTGTACGAGGTAAACTGTGCTCTATCGCCACACATATGATGTGATGCACCGGAATCCACAATCCAGTCAGTCAAATCAGAGCTGCTACAACTCGTAAAAGCATAAGTAGTACCTGAGGAGCTAGACGAAGCTCTGGCAGTAGCTGCAGTATCAGAAGAAGTCGCAGCCGGAATAATAGGAGCGGGCATCATCTCGCGAAGTTTCGAAACAATATCATCCAGGCGAGTATCCTGGGATGGAGTCAAGAGAGGATCGGTCTGTTCAGCAACCCTGGCAGATGCTGGATTCCCATACTTCTGAAAGCATGTCTCTTCAGAATGCCCTGGACGATGGCAAAAGGAACATTGTCACGGGGACGACCTCCACCACGACCACGAGGACCACGTCCTCTAAACTGGGAAGCCCCTCCCCTTCCGCGTGAGGCAGCCATAGCAGAAGGAGTTGGAGCGACAGTAGTGGGAGTAGTAATCCGACTCAGTCGCTTGTACACTTTTTTCATAGGAGGTATCGTCTCTCCAGTTAGGAGTTGTGTACGTGCTGCATCGTACTCGGAATCAAGAGAGGATAGGAAAACCCCCGTCATGGTGGCTTTCCGATACTGTTGCTGCTGCTCGGTGCTGGCGATGATAGGCATAAAGCTGTGGAGGCGTTCAAACATGCCTCAAAGATGGGAAAAATGCACATGAAGCGGGCGACCATTCTGTTTGGTCGAGAAAATGTCAAACTGTAACTGAAGAATCTTGCTCTCGTTCTTGGCTTGCCCATATGTGGCTGCTAAGATATCCCACATAGCCTTTGCGGTGGGTTGGTTAACAATATCGTTGGCAATCTCCATAGTGAGCGTCCCGGAGAGTCAAATACGAGCATAAGCATCATCTTGCTTCCACGAAGCATTGGCTCCAGTTTTGTCCGCCGGTTCGGATTCGGTGAGAATGTGTTCTTTGTTATGGCACTGCATAAGAGTGCGAAACTACATGGACTATAGTTCATAGTTGGTCCCATCCATCTTGACCATTGGTGCAGGTCCTTTGAATGCACCCGAAGAAGAGAATACATCACTTTTGATGTCGGACATTGTATCAAAAAGATGAACCGTGGACAACGGAGCAGTAGATCAATCGAAAACAAATGTCTACACAATCATGGAGAGGAGTGGTTGTATGTGTAGACTCATACAACCATCCGAATGAATTTTATTGTGTTCTGGTGGTGTTAGATGTTAGATGGAAGACAAAAAACACCACCACCAATCAAAATCAGACCAATATATTTTAGAACAGAGGCTGGAATACCGGTTTCAGATCACGGAACAAGCACCCGAAGCGCTCTAGGCCGCTGCTGGACACTCCAGCAACATGCAGGAAGTGGTATGCCCTTCGGCGGCAGAGAATAAGGGGTTGGGAGTGCCCAGGCGGCGGCGCAGGCGGTTGGGGAGGGGAACCCCGCAGCGCAGGAGCCTCAGCGGCGCTGGGGGGCCGCTCCGGAGGGCAAGGCTGGGAGCTGCGGTAGGCAGAGAGCCCTGGCGGGGGCCGCTGGCGGCGCCGAGAGGAGGAGAGGGTGCCGACGACGCTAGGAGGAGGCGAGGGGGGGGGGTAGGGTTAGGGTTTGGGTGGGATATGGGAACCCCGGTCTAGGACCGTTGATCCGATACCATGTTGGGAGAAATGTTTTTCATATCATAGAAGAGACCCTAGGGCTCTCTTATATAGGAGAAAAGCCCTGGGTTAATTACATAAGAGAGACATACCAGAAATAGAAAACTAACATAATTATCTCAACAACTACCATAATTATCTCAACAATCTCAACAGGTTCCTCGAAGGGAACCCTTCTTATCTCATGCGTTGCCGATAGGGGCTTCCTGCAGATGTGCGACGGAGGAGCTCCCTCCTGGAGATGCAAGAGGGGGTTCGAAGATGACGCACGAGGTCTCGCGCGAGGAGGGCGATGCCTGGAGATGTCGCGGTGCCTGTCAGAATTCCTTCGTGCGAAGAGGGTGCGCGACGCGAAAGGAGCTTCGCTGCTGGAAGTCGAGGCCTCCGTCTGGAAGCCGAGGGGATTGGGCGCTCGAGAAGGCGTCGCCAACGTCGCCTGGACTTCAGTCGGGAGAAGCGGCACGGGAGATCCACTGCCCGGGGCACGATGCCTAGGGCTTTATGCCTTTGTTGATCGGAGCGGTGGCTTGGACAACCTGGAGAGGGCCATGGTCGCCACTGCTTGGAGATCGCCGCTAGGAATAAAGGGAGGCACCTCCTGGAGAGAACTCGGCGTCGCCTGGGGTTGAGGGGTGTATCACCTCGAGAGAGATGGGAGCCGTCTTCTCCTGGGGGCTGGTGCCACCTTCTCCTAGGGGTTGGTACCATCGCCCGAGTCACGAGCGCCGCTGAGAGTACAATCGAGGGCTCGCACCAGCAGGAGCTTCTGGATCCGATGGAGACCCAGGATGGTACCACCTGAACTAGGGCTTCACCGCTATATGCGGCCTGGATCAGATTGGAAAGAGTACCGTCTGTAGGAAAGCGCACCGCCAACGTCCTTGGAGATGTTGAAGAAGTCGCTGGAGTCCATGCGCACAGGTTCGCATGGGCAGGGTGCCACCTGATGCGCGGCCGATTCAAGAGATGTACGTCTGGAGATGCATGATGTGTCGCCTTGCCTGTATCTTGGAAAATCAAGATTGGGGTTCCAAAAACCCTAGAACCAATCGGACTGCTATGCAAGAATTAGGGCTTGAAACCCTAGAACCGATCTGACCTTGAACTTGAATAAATCATTTCAAAAAATATTCTTCAACGAACAAAGTGATTGAATCTCGAATGATCAACAGACTTGACTGATCTTAAAAAAACCTTGAAGAATAAAACTTCAGAATCAACCAAGAACGATCCTCTCTGATACCATGTTGGAAATTAGAGAATGCGGAAGTGGAATGATAAACATAGCATAAACTAGAGATATGAACATGAAAGAACACGGAGAATTTTTACATGGAACCCTACTCCCTAAGGAGCGGGATGAAATCACGGGCGAAGGCCTTAAAGGGGCATTTGCTTCATTGCTTTTTCTCAATGGATACAGGAGGTCTGGGGCTCCTTATATAGCCTCCATAGAGCCTCCAAGTCCCACCACTGGTAGATGTGGGACTAAACATATGGATGGGGTAAATGGATCCTGGAGAGATCCATTTACCCTCCTACAACTCATATGGCACACAATCAAATACTCCAACAAGTGACCTTGCGTGGAGCCCTAGGCCCGGTGGAGGGGGCCCGTGTAAGGGCTGATGGCGGTTGCGGAAAGACGAGTGCTTGTGGCGATGATCGGATCTAGGTTAAAACACCGGTATAGGACCGCTGTACTGATACTATGTGGAAGAAGATGAGAGAACACAATGAATTGATTTATTCAAGAGGTCTAAGGATTCCTATATAGTATGAAGCCCTAGAACACTTATAAGCAGGAAACTATATAATAAATACCCCCGAGGGGTTACAACTAAATAATAAGAAAACGTAAACCATCTCTAACACTTTGATTAATGGATCTCTGGGGAGGTAAGGGGGTAATATTATACTCTCATAAATCTTGTATTATTTCGTGTTTATTGTAGTGGCAAATGCACTTTTTGCCATGACGGACATAACTAGATAACCAATGCTTGTTAAATATGTCCCATTTTATGTTTGCGTGATTGCATTTCGTGCTTGATATGCCTTGTTATTCTATTGTTTGTTTACATATATCGTTCCTGTTGTAGGAAATGAAAGACTTGCTTATTCCAGAGAACCCTAGGCTCTCTTACATAGAGAAAGCCTATGGGTAAATTACATAAGAAGGAACAATAAATATACGCGTGACACTTGAGTACATAAATACTAGAAATATCTCTACACTCCCCCTCAAGATGGAGCATAGATGTCAATCATGCTCAGCTTGG
This sequence comes from Ottelia alismoides, assembly GCA_037367405.1. Lineage (NCBI taxonomy): Eukaryota > Viridiplantae > Streptophyta > Magnoliopsida > Alismatales > Hydrocharitaceae > Ottelia > Ottelia alismoides. Next base: position 88,833 of record JAZKJV010000284.1, on the reverse strand, counting down.
AAGTACATTTCTGAAACTGCTCTCTGAGCAACGGCTTGGTGAAAATATCTGCAATCTGTTCACCTGAACTCACATGAGAAGTGGAAATTCACCCTTTTTGAATCATGTCCCTGGTATAGTGGCAGTCTACCTCAATATGCTTCGTCCTTTCATGAAATGCAGGATTATTAGCAATGAATAACGCGGCTTGATTATCATACTTTAGCTGCATGGGTAACGATACATCTATATGCAGATCTATTAATACGGCTCGAACCCACATCAACTCTGTACTAGCCTGCGCCATGACCCTGTACTCAGATTCAGCACTAGATCTAGCCACCACTGTCTGTTTCTTGCTCTTCCAAGAGACTAAGGAACTGCCAATGAATACCACAAATCCTGAGGTAGATTTTCGATCTCTGGGGCATCCAGCATAGTCCGCATCAGCACATGCAGAGATAGAAAGATTTGTTTCTTTCCTAAACAACAATCCTGCACCTGGAGACGACTTTAGATATCTCAGTATCATATATACAGCATCCATGTGAACTTGTCTGGGTTGCTCCATGAATTGACTCACCCTACTCACTGCAAACGCAATGTCAGGTCTAGTGATGGTAATATAGAGAAGGTTTCCCACCATTTCTCTATATCTTCTTGTATCAACTTCCTCTGTGTCATCTCCATATAGCTTCATACTAGGGTCCATGGGAGTAGCAGAGGGTCGACACCCACTCATGCCTGTCTCAACAAGCATATCTGTAATATATTTCCTTTGAGTCATCACAAGACCCTGCGCATTCCTTGCAAACTCCAGTCCCAGAAAGTACCGTAAGGTACCAAGATCCTTCGTCACAAACTGACTGCCTAGAAATGCTTTTGCTATCTTTATCCCCTGCATGTCATCTCTTGTAACAAGTATATCATCAACATATACCATAATAACAACAGTACCTTTGGGAGTCTTCTGGACAAACAAAGAGTGGTCAACATTCGATCTTATGAAGCCTTGCGTCTGGATGAGATCTGAAAGCTTCTGAAACCATGCCCGCGGACTTTGTTTAAGACCATATATGGCCTTGTGCAGTCTACACACCATATGACACTCCCCCTCAGCAGCAAACCCCGGAGGCTGCTGCATGTAGACTTCTTCCTGTAGATCTCCATACAAAAAGGCATTTTTGACATCAAGCTGAAACAAGGGCCAATCACGCACCATTGTAACAGAGAGGAGAATACGTAATGTGGAATGACGTGCCACCGGAGAGAAGGTGTCCATATAGTCCATCCCATAGGTCTGAGTGAACCCACGAGCCACTAATCTTGCCTTGTAGCGATCAAGGCTGCCATCCGCATTATATTTGACAGTAAAGATCCATTTACAACTGACCACAGACGCACCTGGAGGAGCAGTAACCAAGCTCCATGTACCACGGGAGCGCAAGGCAGCCATTTCTTCTTCCATTGCCAACCTCCAGCAACTATCTTTCAACGCATCCTGATAGTTCTGTGGTATCTCCACGGTAGAAAGAGCAATGGCAAATCTTTGAAAATCACCAGTTAGGCGATGGAAGGAGACATGGGAAGCAAGTGGGTAAGACGCACATGTCCTCTTGGACTTCCTTAGGGCAATAGGAACATCCAAATCATCAGCAGTGTCCACTTGTACATCAGTATCCTGCACTTGTGCATTATCAGTCCCATCAGTACTCATATCACCTGGACATACCTGGGGCGTGGTAGATAAATGACGGCCTCCATGAGCAGTTTTTGGACGACGAGTGTAGAATTTTGATAAAGGTTGCACTGGTGGTTGGGTAGGTGGTGGTGGTGGTGTTGGTGACACGGGAGGAGTAGGTATGGGATCAGGCTGACGTATAGGAGGAGGTGGCACATAAACGTCAATAACAATATTAGAAGGCATTAGCCTATCACCTGTAGGCGAGAAATACATGACATTTTCAAAGAAAGTGACATCTGCACTGACATAATATCTGTTATTCACAGGGTCATAGCAACGGTAGTCCTTTTGAGTACGAGAGTACCCCAGAAAGACACACTTGATAGCCCTAGGTGAGAGCTTGTCAACCCCTGGCGCAAGTTGATGGACGAAAGCCACGGAACAAAAAACACGAGGAGGTAAAGCAAACAATTCCTTATTAGGAAAAACAATAGAAAGAGGAACTCGCTCCCCCAACACAGAAGATGGCATACGATTAATTAGATAACCTGCCATAAGCACCGCATCACCCCAAAACGACAGAGGAGCACTACTATGAATGAGTAAAGTCCGAGCCACATCAAGAAGATGACGATGTTTCCTTTCAGCAACACCGTTATGTTGAGACGTATATGCACATGTTGTTTGGTGAATAATGCCACAAGATGAGAAGAAATGAGAAAGAGCACGGTTGCAAAATTCTAATGCATTATCAGTACGAACAATCTTCACATTAGAAGAAAAAACATTCCGAATTTCATTGATAAGATGCTTGATTACATACCCCGCTTGAGATTTATTTTTCAATAAAAAGACCCAAGACAATCTAGAGAAATCATCTACAAGCACTAGGTAAAACCTGTGTCCCTGGTGATCAGGTACACGACTCGGACCCCAATTGTCAACATGCAATAACTCAAAAAGGGAGCGACTACTCCGAGACTCACGAGTATGGAAAGTAGACCTGTGATGCTTTCCCAACTGACAAGCGTCACACTGAAAGGAAGACTTGGATGAAGTCTGGGGCATGATATGATGTAGCTTCTGAAGAGGGAGATGGCCAAAACGCAGATGCCAGATAAAAGGAGAAGTAGATCCACTGGACTGAGATGAGACACCGACATAGGATGGAGGGACCAACCGATAAAGTTCATCCTGCTCACGGCCACAGCCAATCACCTTGCGCGTAAGAATGTCCTGAAAGATAAGAGAGGATGGGTCAAATATAGCTCGACAATGCAAATCCTTCGTAAGCTGGCTAATAGAAAGCAAGTTCATAGAAAAATCTGGAGCATGCAAAACATTCAACAGACAGATGGAAGATGTCAAACTAATCTCCCCCTGACCAATGATGGGGGCATGAGTGCCATCAGCAATCACAACCGATCGCCCTTGAGAGACTTCTCTGTAGGACATGAACTTATCTCTGTCTCGACAGAGATGATGTGTCGCCCCAGAGTCCAATATCCATTCTGAAATATCCGGACTGTGACATGAAGTAAATGCGTAAATGCTACCTGAAGAGCTCGCCGAGGCAGATGTGCTGGCAGAGGTTGAGGCTGCGATGTCCGAGTGACCTCCTGTCGTATCACTAGAGGCATGAGGCATGATATCTCGTAGTCTGGCAACGAGGTCGTCAAACCTCTAGTCGGAAGTAGATGGCGGGGTAGAGACAACATGCTCGGCTACACGTGCAGAGGCAGGAAAACCATGCTTAGAATAGCATGTGTCTTCCGTATGACCCGAGCGATGACAGAAGGAACATGGTGGACGGAAGCGACCGCCTCGACCGCAAGGTCCATGGCCACGAAAGGAGGATGCACCTCTGCCACGTGAAGCTGCCATTGCCGAGGGAGGTGGTGTAGACCCAGAAGAAGGAACCGAGATTCGGCTTAGTCGCCGATACACCTCCTCTACTAGAGGAATAGTCGCATCTGCCAATATCTGTGAGCGCATCATATTTCGGGTCTAGGGCCGTAAGTAAGACCCCTACCATTATAGCATTTCTGAACGTCTTCTGCTGCTCATGGGTCGCTGTCAAAGGAATGATGCTGTAGAGCTTCTCAAACATCCCCCGTAGGGATGTATACAACGAATGCAACAGGCGGCCATTCTGTTTGACCGTGAAGATATCATGCTGCAGTTGAAGAATCTTCGTCTCGTTCTTCATTTGTGAGTACGTAGCTGCAAGAATATCCCGCATGGCCTTAGCCGTGGGCTGATGTAGAACATCATTGGCTATCTCCATTGTTAGAGTGCCAGAAAGCCAGACCTTGGCATACGAGTCATCGGCCTCCCATGAGGCGTAAATCCTTGTTTTCTCAACCGGCTCATCTTCGGTAAGAATGTGCTTCTTACCATTGGACTTCATCAGGCTCATGAACTGCATTGCCCAGAGCTCGTAATTCGTCCCATCCATTTTGACGATAGGCGTCGGACCCTTGAATGCGCCAATGGAGGGCATGTCAACCTTGTTGTCAGACATATTGCCGGAGAAAAAGATCTAGGGTTTGTAGACTAATGAAGAAGTGCCTACATAAACATGAAGGGTTATGAGTGCATATGTAGACTTATGCACTCAAACCCTTGCACAGAAGAAGAGGCGGGGGCCGGCGGTGAAGAGGAGGGGCCGGCGGAGAGGAGGGGCCGGCGGTGGAGAGGAGGGGCGGCGGTGGAGCGGAGGGGCCGACGATGGAGAGAGAGGCCGGCGGTGGAGAGAGGGGCGGCGGCGTCGGCGGATGGAGTTCTAGGGTTTAGGGAGGGGCGGCGGCGGATGGGAGGGCTAGGGTTTAGGGTGGCTCTGATACCATGTTGTAGGAAATGAAAGTCTTGCTTATTCCAGAGAACCTTAGGCTCTCTTATATAGAGAAAGCCTATGGGTAAATTACATAAGAAGGAACAATAAATATACGCGCGACACTTAAGTACATAAATACTAGAAATATCTCTACAATTCCCGACACATGACAAGCAATTGTCCATAATGTTGACTTAAGAATAAGCATGCATTGCCATCATCAATATTACATTTTCTTACCTAAACGAAGCATTCTCACTACCAGAGTTGCATTGGCAGTTTCATATGATCCTCTTTGTAATCCTAACACAAGCATTGTGGTAAAAATATGCCCTTGGGTGTAGACACTTATAGTACTCCAAGAATAATTTCATGAAACAGAAAGAAAAGAGCATGGCATGACTAATGGACGTAGACACACTGTTGAACCACTATAAATCCATGTGTTGTGTAATTGTGCATGCTTTTCATATTTGATAGTTTCTCTTTGTTTATCGGTTGTGTTCCCAACAATCCCACCTCGATTGTGAGATTGGAGCATGGGTACTGTTGATATGCCTTGAATCCTAGCCATATGTTCTGCTGAACCCAATTGAAGAATCATCTTCTGCGCCCTAATCCTGAAATGATTTTTTATTTGGGTTATTGGATCCGTTTGTCTTGCGGATCCGTTTGTACTGGGAGTGCTATACAAACTCCCTAGGATTAGATCTCTCCGTATCCTCTGCATTTTCCCTTTTTCACAAATAGTGAAATGATCGCACTGCTTGAGGATGTAACCCCGTTAAGGGTGAACCTTGTAAATCCGTATGTTTGTGTGTTTTCTTGATTGTTTGTGTTTGTGCATGTTTGCTTCCGCTACTCGCAATAGGTACCATTGGAAACATGCCAACATCTGGTACATTTCCAATATCATCTATTGCTTTTTATTTTATTGTTTGTTCGCATTTATCATCCTTAGGCACATGACAAGTAATTGAAAGAGCTTATTTTCAAGATGACATCAATATTACATTAAAATAAGCTTGTATGCCATCAACATTGCTTTTTCTTACCTACCATCACACCCATCTCATCTTGACCTGGAGGTTGGAGTATGGATACCATTAGAAAACATGCGGACAACACCTGATCTGTTTTCCAATGGCACCCAATCCCCAATAAAATAGTTCTTATTGGATGGGCATGGTGGTTGTTGAGGTGATTGTCATCCAATTTTTTTTATTCCACATTATACTGTTTTTTGATGCTCTTCTAATGATGATGCGGTATGTTCAGAATCTCTTTAGCTTGTAGTCTGATTGTCCTAGGAGTTAAATTCACTCTATTGGAATAAGAAGTGCAACATTAGTTCAATCATTGTACTGATAGCCTAGAAGGGAAGTTTGTCTCCCTGCGCTACTGGGAGCGAATACATTTATCCTGCAATTATGGCTTTCAGGTATCAATAATTAATTGAGATTCTTTATTCTTTTTTGCAGTAATGTTATCTTTTCCATTTAGTTCTGTGACTAATTATTCAGAGCAACACATTCATATTTGTTGTTGATTGTGGTCAGCTATTTATTCATCCGTGCAGGCTTTTCCTCCTTGGACTTGAAAAATATGGGAAAGATGATTGGAGGAGCATATCTAGAAACTTTGTTATAACAAGGACGCCAACGCAGGTGGCGAGTCATGCTCAGAAGTATTTCATCAGACTAAACTCCATGAATAAAGATCGGAGACGAACAAGCATTCACGATATCACCAGCATTGATAATGGAGATTTGCCATCACCTCAAGGACCAATAACTGGTCAGACTAATGGATCAGTTGTCCCTGGGAAGTTAAACAAGCAAGCCCTTCCTCATCCACCTGGTACTCCAGGAGTAAGTGTTTATGGTACTCCAACCATAGGACAACCATTTGGAGGGCCCCTTCTTTCTGCCGTGGGCACTCCGGTGAGCATGCCTCCCCCTCCACACATGGCTTATCCAGTGCGAGCACCTGTTGCAGGGACTGTAGTTCCTGGTTCTCCGATGTCATATCCTTTACCCCACGCAGCTTCCCATCGATGAGCAGTGTTTGACAGTACATAAGTGCACAGAATAATGTGGTAAGATCGACTTCTCGCACTGCTGATTGCATCTTCTTTTGTTGGAAATGGCTATTTATTAATTGTCATGTGGGATGTTGGGATGCTGTAGATCGGAGTTGAATTTTGTATTTTATTAATAATATGGCAACAGTAGCCATGGTCACCAAAATTCAAAATGTATATGCCCTATGAGAGATGCTTTATTTGCAGTCAAGGAACCAAAAATTGCTCTGGATGCTGTAATATATTGCTTTTCAGTGGACTGTAATGTGCACACTCTATCACAGTGAATGCCCATGTATGAAATGCATGTATATGTGTGTTTGATTACTGTTTGGCATGTTGGAAAATTTTCTTTATACATGAGCTTTCTTACTAAGGACATCACGTAAATCTTTTTTGTATATAAGTTAGTTTTAAATGCATAACCAGTTAACCACTTATGTATACTTCCTCAGAACAGAAGTTGCTAAATGGATCTTGCAACCCAATTAAACCATTAGGTATTAAATATTGAGATCTGTATGAAGAAATGTTAAAGTTAGATCAGGATCAACTGGAACTCATTGTGCCACAAGAGTTGACGACAATAAAAAAAGGAGACAGATAAATCTTAGCAAGTGAAGGTATGAGAAGTGGAAAGAGGGAATGGTCAAGTTATCTCGTCTTGCTACTCAAACATTTCTGTTTTTTCTATAATGGTATATGGGTGCTAAGAGACAAGTATGTTATATGAAGTGTAAAGTTAAACTTTTATGAATAACTTTGTGAATTATTTGTTGTGGAAGGAAAACTACAATGGGGACAAATAAATCTGACATCCCCAGCAACACACGAGTGCTGAGAAATTCCTCCATGTATGGTTTTCCTTATTCATTGAGAAAGATTTCCCAAGTTGTTGGGATCTCTCTAAGTACAGTGGAAAAATGTATTATAAAGAATGATTTAAAACTTTAACCCATGGGGATATTATAGTATCCCCTTATAGATGAATCCTCCAAACTCTGTTACAAATAGGATATGAATGCCAATACAGATAGAATCCAGATTCTAATACCAATAGGGCCTGAATCCAAATAAAAATAATTATTTCCTCTTTGAACACGGGCATAGCTCCTGCTTCACAATAATTATGTTATGCATGACGGTGCATTGTTGGGGATCATGCCCCTAACTTATGCCAATACTGCAAGATTGATGTTGTATCTTGGGATCATATACCGTGTAATTGCACTTTTATGCACCAAGTTTTCAAGTGGAAGTGTGGAGAAGCTGATGAAGTGTGAGTTTGTTGTTCAAGACAAGATGTCAACCTACTATAGTTCGGTTCCACAACTATATATTAGGGGTCCTATCAGATCAGTGTTATATATACTAGAATCCTTCCCGCATTGGGCCTCTAGTGGGATCTCGGATCATAGGAGTGATGATGACCTCATGCACTAGGTCTAGTTGCTCCATTTTGACGCAGGGAAGGACTTTTCAATTAGGGCCTTTGAATCCGGACCACCCATGCACGGACAGATGTGGAGAAGTAAGAAGATGCTTCGAGTTAAAGAAGCGAGTTCAAAGACTCGACATGCTTAGGACAATTGCTAAATAAGCACATAAAGGAGCAAATTAGGTCCATGAATCCCCAGATCTCAAAATTCAGTCTTAATAAAGTCAGTCGTAAATTTGCTCTCAGAAAAAAAAACTCGTTATCCCTGCAGGCACTAGAGCTCTCTCAAGGTCCAAGATTGATTGACTTGATGATCTGGGAAGCAATCCATTGAACTATGCTTCACTGAAAGCCTCCTCTTTCCTGGAAGAAATCTGGGCTTTAGACTATATATTTGATTTGGGGGATTCATAGCAAAAATTCTCGATATAAAGGAATTCGGTTCTACAATTCTTTCGAACATGAGAACGAGCAACCCGTATAATTGTACAATGCCTTAATGGAACGTGATTGCATGATAGGTGGTATATTTACAAATATTATAGAATTAGAGATACATATGATATGCGGAAATGAAAAATGACTCAATAAAATATAACAAATTATTTCTTTTTTCTTGATTCAAAATTGAACTAAATGTATTCGATATTTTTAGATCAGGAGTTGAACTTAATATTTTAGAATTATTTGAGGTTGAAATGAATTTTAAGTCTATGTTATATGGAGCCTTCTGATTTAAAGTGCGATAGTCGCAAATGGTAAATTTAGAACCCGAGATCATTTTTTACTTATTTGGTTATATGAAATAATTAAAATGTCTATTTGTTTCATATTTTTTATTATGTGCATGCTTGATTGTGAATTAATAACACTTAAAGAAATTGACTTAATTGTTCAATTATAATTTAGTCCCTTCATATTAGTTCAATTAAGATAATTTGATGTCTAGGCATGTATTGTTGTGGCGATTACTTACAAGTTAAGAAAAATCTCCCACTCAACATTTAACATGACTTGGTTATAAGTATCCTGAGAAAGGCTAATATATGAGTCGGTCAAGTTGTACTCTTATAAAAGGGAAAATTATTGTGCATGTACAAATTGATTTTTGCAAAGATGTATAGGGAATACAAACATGACCGCATTAACTATTTTAATAGGTTATTTAAATTGTTGTTAATTTAATAAGATTAAATTAAATTTGATCAGTAATCTATTATTCACAGTTGTGACTGGATTTTCCTTAATCGATTAATTATGAGAATTTGATTTGAAATAACAAATCATCAATTTAAACATGATACGAAAAGTTATACGATGACATACATGACCTCCTATCATTGGGAAATGTATCACCGATATGGATTGTATGGTAGAGATGCATATGCGAAGTCGTAAGTCCAATGTACAAGCACACATGGACTGGGCCGCTTCGTTTCTCGAAAGAGATGAGGCGTATATGTAGTGACCTCAATATTATTCCTCATATAATTGATGTAGCATTAGATTGTGCAGAATGTGAAGGTTGGTTTAATTTACAACATGTCAACCTACCTCGGAGATGGTGGGCGTGGCTATTAAAGATTGAATTGGGAATGGAAGTTGGAATTGCAAGGCAGAAAGAGTTACCACTTCTTTCACCAAAGTTATATTTTTTCATATTATTGGGGTATGATAAAAGTGGAAATGAGATCACAAATCTCTCTTGAGGTACTTAGTTAGCATACCTCATTCTTTAAAAGTTGGAAGGGCAATGAACCTTCAAAGTACAAAATGTGAGACAACTTTCATTTAAAATTATTTCACTTAACTCAAAGTATATTGAATGGAAAATATTTTATTTCCAGATAGACTTTACTTGACCCACTCAAAATAAATATACTCAACAGTGTCCCTAGATTGGGTCCATGAACTAGATGTACTACTTATAGTTGAAACACATAGTGATATACTTACAAGTGCAAGTTACAAGATTCTTCATATGACGAGGTTTAATAATTTAACTGGAAGTAGAAAAACAACCAAGTGCTCATGTGTTTCTACAATCTTATGTCCTTGTTGAATGTGCTTTTTGAGAGCAACATGTTGATATGGATTATATTGTTGAAATCCTTCTTAAATTCGAAGGAGATGCTTTGGCAATGAAAATCACTCTCAACATTTTGAAAACACAAAGACGTGGTCCTCTACAAGATAAAGGAACGTACCCCCATATGAGGTGTACAAAAATTAGAGTATCTACCTGAATAAAAGTCTTTGGAGTGGAGATGATTGTAGACATGATGTTGTCATCAATTTACTATGTCTACTCAAGTCATTCATGAACTTCATAGTTTCATTCCACATGAAAAAGATTTAGTATATGAATGCTGAAGATGTTCACAATGATTGAAGTCTTTTAAGGACATGAATAATTGAATATACCCTCTATTTAAACAATGATTGTTCAAGAATAAGATAAGCACGGTGGAAGCATGGGTTTGACCCATAAGACAGAAAATGCCAAAGAGTTGACCACATTGTTGCATATAACATTTAAAAAGTTGGATGATTGCACTACTACAACATGATGAAATACCGGAAATTCGACTATCCACTCTACCTTTACTCCTTCGAGGACACATGTAATTTGTTAGCATATGCTACATCTATATTTCATCAAAACCAACTTCTTTGGACGAGAAGGTAGTTGTATGGATGCATTTGTGCTTTTATCATCAATTTCAATTTGTTGAAAGTGGTTTAGGAGATTAGAAGACTTGATTTAAAGGAAGATAGTCATCATATAGGATCCGATGAAATTGTTACAACAATTGACATTGGAATCGATAGACTACAATATTCTAGTGGGGGAGTCATTTATCTTAGAAAAAATATATATGATCCACATGTTAGCAAGAATTCACTATCTATTTCTAAAATTGTTGAGCATAAATATTCATTATGAAAAGACCTTTTTATATTTAAAAAAATCTAAAAAATTGGCAAACTTTATAAAGTAGACATTAATGAATGAGTTACAAATGCTTCTAATGCTGGAAATTAAAATCCCAAGGATCAAGGAAGGATGAAAATCATTTAATAATTATCCCGAATCAAGACTTGGACACATTTCCTCTAGTGTGATCAACCGATAAGTAAAAGTTGGACCTTTAGATTGTCTAAGAATTAAAGATTTTCATACTTGCAAATATTGTACCCAAGGACACACTTCTCCATGAAAGGTGAAAGATGCGATAGTATACTAGCTAACACATACCAATGTATGTGCTACATTTAATATCATAACACATAATGGAAATTAGTACAATATGACCTTTATTGGAAATCATTTATGGTATGATTTTGTCTTCATATCATGTCAAAAAATTTGAAATCTTTGGAAAGCTCAAAGAGTTCATGGCTTTGACAAAGAATAAAAAAGGAAGGAAGATCAAACTAATTCGATAAGGTCAAGGTAGCGAATAGCTCTCAGATGAGTTCAAAAAATACCATATAAAAGATGAATAATTACCAATCTTACTCCTCCAGGTATTCCTCAACTCAATGGAGTTGCAGAGAGACACAATAAAATAATGTTGGATATGATAAGATCAATGATGAGCAAAGCATAATTATCTCTTAGTTTCTAAGGACAAGCACTAGAGACTGCAACATATGTCATAAATGAGTTTGCAAGCAATTCTGTACCTAAAAACACTCACGAGCTTTGATTTGGAACCAAGTCTGGGTTCAACACTTAATAATTTGGTGTTATTCGATCCATGCTAAAAATGTGGATGCAAGAAAGCTAGAATCTAACACTTGAGAGCAATGTTTTTGAAATCGTACTGAAGGTTGAACCAGAAACCTTCTCAAAAAGTTCAAATCAGGTGGACCACATAGTTAAACCAATTCAATCGGATGATGACATCATCATATTTTAAACTGGATTAAACTGAACCGGCGAGGAAAAAGTGGTTAAACTAATCAATCAAACTGGAATAAATAAAAATATGTAAAAACACATTTTAGTATCATTGAAACATTGGATATGATCAATAAAAGTAACATTTAATTTGTTCACAAAGATCAATATATAGATAGAAGAGTTATAAATTTGTCAGTGCATATCTTAGCATGCAAATCTTATTTTTTTAGAAAATATTATGTATTTGTATGTATAAACATTTACATATACATGTATTGTAAATAAATAATATATAAATAGGGATCCTTCCAATGAGGTGGGATTTTCTTGAAATTTTAAAAGCAACTACTAAATTTGTAAATTGTTTAACAATTTTGTAAAATATAAACGACACATTGTAAAATAATAATGATCATACTTGTTTATAAAATATAGCATCTATATGGTAATTAACATTTTTGCCAATATAATAATATTTTCATAATTGTTTCTTGATATAGATATTATGTTAACATTTATTATTAAATTTATGGAGTTAAAAATTGTAAAATAAGTAGGAAAAATATCTAAATTGGTGTGGCTTTCCATGCATCCAAGAAATGCCCACATCATTGGAAGTTTTCCTTATATAAAGACACATACAAGCAAACAGATGGAAATAAACTCATGCGAATAAATAAAATATATAAAGATAGTTACATAATATATGCCATATATCTATACAAACACATACTTTTACATAGAGCTATTAATAATTCATGCATAACGTAAATATCTTACATTATGTATACAATATTTTAATATAAAAATATTTTAAAATACTATACATATGCAATATTTGAACTAAATATTATCTAATTTATAATAGAATAATAATATTTAGGATCAATACATAATACGAAGTTGTTGTAGTTGAGTCGATTAGCAAGTGATGAAACGTACGTAAACCAAAGGTCATTGGTTCAACTCCACAAAAGCAATATTTTTAAATAACATAAAATTTGAAATTTCGGTTCAAACTCTGTAGAACCTGGCTGAAATTTAGATATCCGATTGAACCCATAGTCAAACCAAAAAATCTCAAGTTGAATCGAACCGTGAAACTCGGGTAACCAGACCTGCTCAAGTTCGGTTCACCAGTTGAACTAGTCGGTCCGATTTGATTCCAAAAACACTACTTGAGAGTTCTACTTCACTGAATATCTAAAAACGAAAGTGGATACCTATTTTATGATCTTGAGACTCAAAAAATATGTCTCTAAAGACATCAAAATTCTAGAGGATGAATTCCTTAAGAGTTAAAGTAAAAGAACACGAGTCTAGTGAGACCGATGAAGCTTCTATACCATAAATTAAAGAAATAAGAGAGATGACACACTTGCACATCTTACACATAGTTAAAGGATTTTTTCAAAAAAAAGTTTAAGGGTGGTAAGACTACTTAAGAGGCATGTATTTTATATATCAGTAGAGTCTGATAATGACTTTATATGATGAAGCACTATCTAAATATGACATGGATAGATGGATGTTGGCAATGCAATTTGAAGTAGAGTCTATGAACAAGAATGGTGTATGGGGCCACGAAGATCCACCTTTAACCCATTAAGTGTAAATGGATCTTCAAGAGAAAGATGAGACTCAATGGAAACGTAGAGACCTTAAAGGCACAATCCGTAGCCAAGGTTTATACACAAGGAGAATGCATCAGTTGTGATGAAACATTATCTCATGCGACTGTTTTTTAAATCCATTAGGATATTGCTAGCTACAATTGAATATCTTGACTATGACATTTGATAAATAAATGTCAAGATCACATTCCTCAATGGATATCTTGACGAAAATATCTATATGGAGAAGTCCTAAGCTTCATAACCGAGAAGGTAAAGTATGCAAGTTGAAGAAGTCCATCCATTGTCCTAAACAATCTTTTCATAGTTGGAACATTTGAATCGATGAAACCATAAAGAGTTATGATTTCATACCTGGATGAACCACATATATACAAGAAGCTTAGTGGGAGTGCCATTGTAAATATCATGCTTTATGTAGACATCATAATCATTGGAAATGTTGTAAGGATGGTAAATAGTGTTTAAATTTGGTTGTTACAAAACTTTGAGATGAAAGTTCTCAAGGATACCTCTTGTATCTTGGATCTAAAATTGTTCAAAACATAGAAAATGTGATGCCTCCTATATATTGGATTTGAAGTTGTTAAAAACAAAGAAAAATGGTATTGAGACTATCACAACAAGGATTCATGAAAAAAATTCCACACGGATAATTCCAAGAAAGGATTCTTTCCCTTAGACATGGTACTGACCTATCTAAATGGATGACACCTCAATGTGTTGAGAATGCTTTGGCTGCATCATATATAAGAATCTTGATGTATGCCATAATGTGTACATAAGATTGCGTCTTCCATGTAGTGGGAGTGATAATATGTTACCTTACCAATCATGTTATAAAAAAAGGAACACTTGAATAAGCACCTTTAATGATAAAACACCGTATGACCTCCAAATATTATCTTTAGATACCTAAAAGAAACTCAAGACTATATATTAGTTTATTGGAATAATGTAACGTCCCGGGCTTAAGTCTCGAGCATGTTATTGAGGAAAACTGACCCTAACAACTTATTGGATTCGAGCCCGAATGGACCCGTTGACAACCATCCAAAATACTTTAGCTCAAGTTGCCAAGTAGGAATTCCAATCACTTATAACCTATACCCACACTTTGTGCATTTTAGATGTGATACTACCCCAACTTATGTTCTCAACATCCTGGTTGCGACATGTCCCATCATTTATTCCTAGTGATAGTGACAACTGCATGCCTTTTGTAGTCTTTTCCGCCTATCTCTTTGTAGGGATGGCTTCACTCTCGAGTAGCCATTTCCACTATCAGAGGGAAATTGAATCTGATACCATTTGTAACTGAACGAATCGCACCAACCAACCGAAGCATGCAGACTTAAATTCGCATCACCGAACCATTACCAAATCATGCAGTGTAATCAATGAGCATATAAATATCATTATCAAAAGGATCCATAAAATCTAATTCAAACTAAGACTTCCATCATTACATCACCAATAATGGTAAAATTGCAAAAGGTAAATAATTAATACAATAGCAAGTTCTTGGTTTCAGTGAGCATACATATATCCTTCAAGTACATGCAATAAATCGTTCCACACAAATATCTTTATGTAACTATTGCACGATACTATCGACATGATGAAACTACTCGAATCATTATCACTCAATTAGCAAGATGGCTCTGCATGTATCATTATATATAGATCTTGTAGATCACACTCTTGTTAGAGTGATGTTGGTGGAATCATATTTTGGGATCAAAGATACTCCATACCATTAAGAAGAATGTTTCACAAAAAAACAAGATGCAAAGGAAATCCATGACCTACGGTATGTCTCTTTATTCAGAAATTTTGATGACAATTTTTTAAGGATGGTACAATGTAACGGTCCAGAAAATTTTAGAGAGTACATGAAAGGAAACCCTTCATATTACCTTTTTTTAATTAGAATTACCAATTTTAATTGGCATTACTCTCTCATTAATCCCTCGTCATTATAGCAATAAGAACCCATTATCCTCAATACCCCACCTCCCCCAACGTCACTTTCCCTTTGCAAAGTGAGAGAGAGAGAGGATGTGATAGGAAGATAGTTAGAGAGAGAGAGAGAGTGATCTCTTATTAGGAGTCCTTCATCGTAGGAGACGATGACAAAGGATTGAGGGAGCGAGGAGATTGACGGCGGGGATTAAATCGCAATCAAGCAACCGCGACTTGAAGATGCCTGATTCAGATTGAGTTATGTATCTATTTAGGAATACGATTATTAATGTATGTGTCAAACCTTTATGATAGCATTTACATGTATGGATATGGATCTCATGATTTTGATTATGGACGTTACTGATAATCTCTCGGCAATACCATAATCACCCTAGCCATCAATAACCAAGATATTTTTCTAATAGCAGGCCCAATAATTTTGGGGGTCTGGAGCGTTCCCCTTGGGATTCCATCCCGAATCTTCTAAGGTGTAGGTACATTGCACTACCACAAGACCACTCCTTGGATTCCCAATAAGTAGGAGATTGAGGAATGCTATCTTTATAACTAGGCAAATTTTCAGAAGATCTTACAGTTCCTCGGTATTCGCAACATCAAACTCTCAGTCGTTTTTGAAATGAATAAAGTAAGTGAATTCTCCAACATCATTCCTTTATTTTCACAATAGGTTAATGCGATATCATTCTCACTAATCTAGATCCCGGTGATTAGAAACGAAAGAGAATGATGGTTTAGTATTTAGCATTATGCATATCCATAAATGTTATACTCTCATATTCCTACAGATTAATTACGTAAGAGACGAACTGGAATAATATCTTGAAATGAAGCTAATGAAAAATGAGAATGCAGCCTCGTTGATCTCTGTTATCCATTATGTTATCATATTTCTAGTCTGCAAGTAATCTGAAATTTTGGTTGTTCGCTTTTTATTTAAAATTTAATATTTAAGTTTCCTTATTTCAACTTGGTACAATCACATAACTACGCAGAAATGAGTAGTGTAAACAGATGAAATTTTACTTATTTTCAATTCCAATGATGTTGATATTCATGATCGGGCACCGACTATTTAATCTAGTGTAGGATAATTATCTTGTACGATAATGATTATATGGAAGTCACGTAGCAGGAAAAGGGGGTTAATTATATACAAAATTTGAAGATGTGTCTATTATTCTTGGCATTAAGAATTATATCTCCTTCTGTGTTCACAACAAGTCATACAAAAATGGGTTAACAAGTTATTTTCATTTATTCATTATCAAATAAGATTAATAATCATCATCTAATAGTATGTAAAATAATTAAATATTAACAATAAGATGTTGGCACCAACTAGAACTAGGGGTCGAAGGGTCAAAAGGAGCCAATGCCTTCCGGGGGCATATAGTTCAAGGAACTGACTGACATAAAAGATAAGTCCTTTGCAGTTGTAACTATACTATCACGTTATGTTTATGGGCTGCTTGTGTAGGCAATAAAGCCATCAAAAGCTATCAAAATCACCTAGGAATCTAATAATTAAGGCAATCCTAAACAATGAAAATGTTACAGGCATATGTGCAATTATGTTAATGTCATGGGTATAAATGTAATTCTGGTAATGTCATGGGCATATATGTATGTTAATATTATGAGCATATGTGCAATTATGTTAATGTCATGAGCATATATGCAATTATGTTAATGCCATGTACATATGTGCAATATGTTTATGTCATGTGTGTACATGCAATTACGTTAATATTAAGGTATACGTGAAATGTATTGAAAAGTCATATAAGAAAATGATTTACAAAAAGAATAGATCGTTACAAATTATTGCAAGAAATGATTTAAGAAAAGTAAACTATCACAAAAAATGCAAAGTCGTCTTAAAGGTTGCATGCTTCCACTGGTAGGTATTCTAATTCAAAATTTCTAATCCGACAAGGATAATAAAAATCTCATTTGGTTATCTTTCTTGTTTAATGGTGGTGCTATGAGTTAAGAATAATGATAAGCAAGACATTACACATGTTTCTATAAAGTCAGCTATTGACTGCATAAGATGCGACATGTGTATTTTTGATGCATCTACTGCTTTCATGAGTTATGCAAGTTTGTAACAGAACTTAGCACAATCTCCAGTGGCAGAGTGACTGACCACTAGCTATTCAACATAATCAAATGATTAACACATAAGTGTGGGTAAAATAATAATCCGTGAGTGGCTCGAGGGTGAGAGGAGACTGTTGAACATGTGAGCCCATGGTGATCCATATGTAATAAATGTTATTACAAATTCATTTCATTATTCGAGAAATAAACACAATAATTTTTGCATCAACAATGTCTCTTAATACAATTAGGTTATATACCATGACCATCTTAATATCATAAAATTGCTTATCTAAAGAGTTACATCATAGAGGATAATGCATGATTGTAGATCTAAAGAGTTAGATCGATGATACAACTGACATCATCAAAGTGATATTCAAGAAGGATCTCCCATCTGAGAAGACATGGCAATCTTATCTAAAGACTAATATCCAACTAACACTCTTGATACACGTCCTTTGCTTAGGAAAATAGATTCAGAATTGTTGGATGAGTCAAGTTAAAGAGTTAACTTGATTAGGTCGAGATACTAAAGGTCTGTATTGTATATTGTCACGAACATGTGCATATCCATTGATCGAAGATAGATATACTTATGTATATTCAACTATATACATTTGACAATCAATAGGTTGATGGGATGACAAGGCTTATATATCGACGAGCAGGTGCCCATGTAAGGAATTATGATATGTATGATATCTCGAAGGAATTATCCATGTTCATACTTTCTGAACCAAGAGACAGAGCTTAGTCATGAGACATTGGGATCTTAGCGAGTTCTATCAATGCCCATCTTGTCTATGAAACAATATAAGAATTTGAGAATATCAATAATACTTTTGGAAAGCATATAATTGACATTGTCACCCAATAATCGATTAAGAAACCTAATGATGGAACCTTGAAGGAGACAACTAAACATGTGTTTGAACTTTGGGTTATTTAAAGTCTTCCAATATGTAGATGCTTGAGTATTATAAATATTCTAGGTTGATGCAATCATAATAGATTATACAATATGGTACTTCCATTCCTAAAGAATGACGAAGCCAGTGGATTTTAGAGATTCTATTTTAGGTCTAAATAAATGAGAATTATTTCGATTAAATATCAATTCATAGAAGTGATTTCTAGATCTAAAGAGTTGAAAATTGATCTAAAAGAGTCCAAAATCAATTAGAGAAATGATTCAAAAAGTATCCAATTGAAATTTTCCAAAGTGAGTTAAACAATGATATTAGATGTAAATATAATTATCAAGTCAATATACATAGTCTATATAGTCGCACTGTCATTATCTCCGTATTCATGAATGCTGCATACGAATCCTAATGGGAATATGACTAGTACATTGAGATATTAATATCAAGATAACACAACACCAACATGCTTTTGAGCAAGCTCCATGGTGACTGGTCTCTCTATATGCTTACAATAGATTTCTCTAATGCTTTCAACATGACAGATAGATCTTTGATGCTCTGTGAAGTTAGGAGGAGATGTCCATCTATTTCTTCATGAATGGAGTTTCTATATGCTCAAACCACCAGATTATATATTGAAGACAATCATATATTGTCAACCACTGGAGTGTGACAAGGTGATTTCCTAGTCTCACTTCTCTCTTCTCTTGCAATGAACCCACTTATTCATGAGATCAGAGATAATTGTAAGCTCCTCCTCCATGCATGGTATCTTGATGACATGACTATCATCGGGGACACATTGGAGGTGGCCAAGGTGATTGACATTATATAACACTAGCATCCAGAGATGGGGCTTGTTTTGAATATCGAAAAAATTGAGCTTTTCTGGCCTTCATGTGATGGACATAAGATCAGTAAAGGGTTTTTTCCCATGGATATTGAGAGGTTTGTGCTAGAAATGAGATTACTTGGAGGTGTAGTGAGTAGAGAAAAAGTCTTTATTGAAAACCTGACTATAAGGAGGGCCACAAAAGCTATCGACTTAATGCAGTTACTTCCGCAGTTGGATGATCCACAAAGTGATTTCTTTCATTACGATCTTGTATGTGTTCAACCAAGCTCATGTTTGGCTTAAGGACTTGTCAACCCGCATACATCGAATGAGTTGCTTCGTGGTTTGACAAAAGGCTACGTGGAGCTATTGAGGATATTGTGATTTGTGGAGGTTCTTTCTTTTAAGAACTTCAATAGCGAGTGGTGTCCCTACCCATCAGACTCGGTGACTTAGGTCTGCACTCCGTTATTGGGACTTCTTCTTGTGCTTCCGTAGCCTCTAAAGTTCAATCTTGGGTGCTCCAAGATCATATTTTACGAGACAATGGGATACATGATACATATTTTGATTTTCTAAATGCTTTGGAGAACCATGTTTCACACTTTCATCTCTCGATCTTACCTATTCTGCTAACAAGGATACCGTCCCCCCTAAAGCCCAGAATGCTTTGACGAGTTCCCTTTTTAACAATATTGTTAAAGAAGTGAAGTTGACTTTGACACGACTGCTAAAAAAAAGGCAAATTTTCATTGTTTACAAGCTGACCATGCTCAAGATTTCCTTCTTGCCATTCTTATTGATGGCCTTGGAATGCATATGTCACATATTGAATATCATACTATTCTCAGATATGTCTAATATACCACAAATCCTGCCTAGACGCTTTTGGAGAGCATGCAGTTCATTGTTGTGAATTACCATATTTTAAATATAGACATGATCTTTTCAAGGATGCCCTTTATGATGTACTTGGGAATGTTGGGACTGATCCACTAGAGGGGAGATTGACACTCAGACCAGCATATGTTTTAATATTTGGATGGGCTGGATGGAAACATGCATGTGTTGATTTGACTAGCGTTCCTCCATTGGCGGGTCTGATAAAGGATGATTTTATTGCGGGATATGCTGCACAAAAAAACTCCTCAGCTAATGTTGCTACGCATGAGAGCGTTTGTATCGACAATCAATATGTTTTCATCCCTTTCGATTTTGATACCTTTGGGTTCTTGGCAATTGAAGCGGTAGATCTCGTCAAGATGGTCCAAGAAATTATGCATAACAATGTTATGGTTCTCAGATCTGTGGATATTGTGTTTTAAAGAATTGAATTTTCCATCTAAAAGGGATTGACTGTGCAGCTTATTGTCCGTCTCCCATCAATCTCTATGTAAAACCTTTTTATAGATATGCATTAGAAATGACTGTCCGAACATTTACAATATAAATATAGGAATGACCTAAAAAAATAACAAAGGAAATAACGTGAGCAATGCAATCAAGCAATGCCATCATCGACGAATGGAATTTTACACTACATTGAAAATGAATAATACAGTTACGAGAATACAAGATGGTCTCCTTCCCAAATGATTATATTGTCGATAAATAGGGGCAGAACTAGCATAAACGCCTCCTTGATTAGTATATTTCATTTATGTAATGCTTAAAATTTTTAGTATGGTCCCTCTTTAAATGTATTAAATAATGTTATAAGAGAAGGATTGCAAATGCATTTAATGACTAAGTGGCGGAGTAACATGGTTATTATTTGGAGTTCATGATTCAAATCTAACATTCTCCTATTTTATTTTTTTTAAATATTTTATCAAACCATTTTTAAAGTATTAAAATTATAAATATAATTAAATATAAAATTGTATTTGAGCTTATTTATCTTTCCCATTGATTCAATCGCGTTCCATGTAAATGAAACAAATTTTGTTACCTTTTAGCCATGAACTTTTTTATTTCGCAATTTCACTTGATAATTTAGCCTTAATAATAGATTTAGATTATAAACTTATCAAATTTGAAAAAAACTCATTTTAAAAATATCAACTTAAAAAAGTATCAATTGAAAATGCAATATTATTTTCATTTTTGAGCATACATGATATTTATATACTTGATCGCTCCTTGATAAAATTCATGGTTCCACCCCTGCCGATAAGTATCTCAGTCTCGATATCACCTTTAACCAACCTGACATATAATTAAGGAATCTATAATCAGATGGTTTCCCCTCTTTTTTAAGCAAGTGAAAATAACCTCTTTTTTAAGCTATATACGCAAAAAGGAATCCCAAAATATTATAATCGGATGTTTTCCTCTTAGAAATTAAATCAAATAATTACTTGCTTCAAGGTTGAAAACTCATTGACTTTATTTTGCTGGAAAGTCCTAAAAGGAGAATGATTAGGTAGAGGATGGTATACCATCGACTTTGAGTGGGTTTGAGTTTTCCATTTGGGTTTACACAATGACACTTATCAACTAACCAAATTATATTGGGTTGAGATGATTGGATGAGGGACTTAGGCTGATTAGGTTGGGTTGAACCATATTACCAAGTAAATTGTTAATTGAAGATCGAGTAGTGATGGGGTCATTGATATATGAAAAAAGATGTCAATGTAAGCATGAGTTAATGTTGATAGAGATAACGAAAGTTGTGGGATGTTCATGTCAATATGGAGTTGTTGAGTTACGGAAGGCGTATGACTTTCAAGAGGAACTTAAGTCATCTGAAGTGGATTGGGATTGGAGTATAGTTGTGAAGTAATAAGGTAGGTTGTAAGAAATAAAGTGGATAGAGAAGCTATAATGTATATTAATTATGTCGAGGCCATCAACGAAAAAGCATGGTGTATGCGACATATAATAGCAAACGAAATAATGCTTGGGCAAGCAAAGTCCGTTATCACTTTGACAGCTTGGATGAGAGAATGAGAGATGAGATTAAGATATATAATAGTTTCTAGAATTCCTAATCAGTTTTTGTGCCCTCTTAGGTAGTGCAATATCAGTCATGACCTCAAATTTCAATGAAATTCCACTGAATTTCTCCGAGATTTTCATTTCCCTAGGTCACCAAAATCACTATGCTACCTTATCTATTTTCCCAAGATTTCAACGAAATATCAACAAAATGTCAATGAAATTTCATCGAAATTGTATGTCGTTTCGGCGAAACAACAAAATAAGGGAATCTTTCCTTCGCCTTCATCGAATTGCATATATTAATGAATTTGACTTATTTATTCATTGATTTATTGAGTTGTTAGGGTGTTTTGCATTGTTTAAAGAAGTTTCTTTAGTTAGTTTCTAAATTTTAGATCTAATATCAAACCAAAATAGTTAGACACAACATTTAGGAGTTAAATTCAAGTTTTAACTAAAGAGTTATTTTTTGTCTTTCATTATTTTGATATTTTATTAGTAGTTAATATGTATTAGCGCATTCTTATAGAAGCGACACTCTTTTATGGCATATGTTTTTCTCTATTATTATTACACGCGTCACCATTCTCTTAATGTTTAAGAGACAAAACTAATGACTTCTAGTTTTGGTTCCAAATCTGATTCTAATTCTGATCAATATGCTAATTTTTTTACTATTGGAACGATCGGATGGAAATTTAGTGTAAGATATCATGTTAATATCTTACTATTAGCAAATTTTTATATTTTTGTCTCACTTTATTGAGTTAAAGAGTATTAGAATCCTAATTTTAGAAAATAAAGTGAGTTTTCAAGTAATTTTTGCAAATTTTGGCCATTTAACCGAAATTCTACTGAATTCTCTCCAGTTTATCGAAACAAAATCGAAATCCAACATTTAAGGCCTTGATATCAGTTATGCCCCTTGTTTTGGAATATCTAACTTCTTCCACAATAATTGCCCCTCGTATTAGTTTTTATCCACCCCCACTCGAAACAGACGTTAACTTTGGGATATAAGGGTAATTAGATATAAAATCTAGGGTAGAAATGTCTTTTGTTCTCATTTTCTTCTTCTTCCTTTTACTCTTCCTCCTCCAACCACCACCCCCTCCTCTGTCCTCCCTGTCCAAACCATCATCCTCTTTCGACAACCTGCTCCTCTGCCCCTCCCTCTCTATCCCTTCCTCCACCGCCCCTCACCCTCCAGCCCCTCCTCCTCCTCCTTCCACCTCTAGAACTTCTCCTCCGATCCTCCTCTACCCCTCCCCCTCTAGCCCCTCCTCCCCTTCTCTCGACAACCCCTCCTCCTCCTCTGAATCCTCCTCATGGAGGCCATTGTTTTGCATGATTCAATTCCCAAGACCTGTTACCTGTGATATGGATCCCCTTTTATTCTTGCTTTTAAGGGATAGTAGAGGCATTTACAGAGATGAACAACTCGAGCTTGCAAGACTTGGCTTGATGCTACCAATAGGGCGTGGACATGGGACGACGATCTCATGAGGGACGACGGACTGAGATGTACTTCTCCAGCCATAGTATTGGCCAGAGCAGAGCGATAACTATTGGTTCTTGGATTAGATGAAGTTTGGGTTGTAGCATATGTAGGAAGATTGAAGAAAAGACGAAGTATATGCTAATTATGCCCTTCTAAACCACATCATGTCTTGAATAAACCATCGTTTAGTTCAATTCTTGACAGTCAAACTAACAGAAGTGAAAAAAAGATAAAGGAGCAAGAAGTCAGGGACACAACTGATATTCCGAAAAAGGGATGTGTATAATTGATATTGTAATATCTAATAACTGATATTGCAATATCTAGGAGGGCACAACTAATATAAGAATCCTTCTTAATATCATATATTCAATATATTTTTATTGGGTTGGGTAGACCCCAACCTTGGTCCATATTAATTAATAGTTGTATTATTTGAGTGGGTTGAGCCGAAGACATTTGATCTATTTACCAACCCAATACACATTGGAGGAATATCAACCCCATCCAAAATCTAAATAACACAATTTATTTGATATATTTTCAATGATTTGATTGGATTATTTAAATTGAACAAACTAATACCCCTAGGGCCTGATAATGACTTTATCAATATTTGAGAAAATTATAACATTAGAAAAAAGTCTTTAAACATTAGTGATATTATTATCCCATGATCTAGAACACTTCTCCTTCCAATCAAACCAAAAGTTAATACATCATTTAACCTCAAGCCGACTACCAAAATGAATAATACGCTCATCAGTAGCAAAATTAATCTCCATGCCAAGGAAGGCATATCTAATTCATTCAGTTGCTCCAACACATGTCTAATTGATAAGTTCAGCGAAGAAGATGCACTTAGAAGTAAAGCGAAGACCTGAGTCCTTTGAATGCAAACAGATAGATATCATGCATCCAAATTTATGCCCTTTTTTGTAAATTAGCCAGATTTGACAGCTTATCATAATAACAATATCCAACTGAAAAAAAGACTCTCCGGATATTTTTTTTACTTAATTAACTTTTAAAATGGGTATATTAAATTTCTTAGCCAAGATCCAATTAGTTGTTCTTGAAGGATACGTGAAATCCTTAAGCGCATCAAGGAAGCGTGATGATCACATCCAATGCGATCGGAGTGACTAGTCGCACTAGTGGCTCGATACAACATAATTTAAAATTGTTTAAATCATATGATGAAACCATATGATCCAAGAACATTTCTTGGATCGTTTCATCTAACCACAGAGTATTAGAAATACCTCCTGAAGCATTGTTGCGATCACATGATCTCTAAAGTAAGAGATCCTCCTGACTCAAGTCCGATCCACGAAGAAGGCACTTGCGGGCGTGATGGAGAGACACATGCTTCCCGCAATCCAAGATGAAGATCCAAGCGATGAATCTCCTGATTTGTTTAAAGAAATCCGATGTCTTCCACTTGTGCTAGAAGCACCAAGGAAGACGAAATCCACGAGCAACCAAGGCGACAACACGACAACGTAGCGACGACTGCAGTTGTCTTAAGACTCAAGGTGGACGGCCACTCTTAGAGAGAGAGATGGGGTGTGACAATGAGGATAGAGAGAGAGAGAGATTAGACATGTACTATAGAAGGGCTAGGGTTGCTTCTTCTTATATAGTAGTTTGAGAGTCCATGGATCACAATCCATGGGATACACAAAATCAACGGTTAGATTGATTTGTGTTTTTAATCAATGGCCATGATCATTATTGTTTAATAAAGCAACAACTATTAATTTATATTAAATTAAATATATGTTGCATTATCATCAACATGATTTAACTTAATAAAATTAATCAACACAAGATAATAAAGAGGATAATAACCTCATCCAAAAAAGATGGGGCGTCACCTTTAAATAATTCAAGGGTGACGCCACCTCTTTATTAGGTGAGCTTTATCTTCTTTATTTTATGAGATAAAATCTCATTATCATTTAATTATTTGCAACAACATTTATTGCAAATATATTCACTAAATTAATTCCAAATTAATTACTAAATATTTCAATCATGCCATTGGAAAAAATATGAATCACATTCACAACCCAAAACAAAATGTAAATTATATTTCCAATTAATTGCCCAATGTGAATCCAATTCACATCAACAATCAATTAGTAAATATTATTTACAAATGAGCTCTCTTCAATATATTAGAAATCATATTTATATTATACATTCGTATTATGGATAGCATGGATAGTACTATCCACATTCTACATGTCCTTGATAATTAAATCTCATTTAATTATCTTGGATAATCATTCTCATAATATGAATCTCATTCATATTAATCTTGATAATTAAATCTCATTTAATTATCAATATCCTGTTGCTTTGAGACATAATTCATCAAAAGAATTATTCTTAAACTCCTTCATGAATAGTGTGCTTTCTCCGTAGATACTTGAAGATAAGGACATGGTGATTGTACGTTCCATGTATAGTGACTTGGATATTGAGATCATATCTCAAATCCAGATCTCGGGGACCTCTCATAGATGCTTGATTAAATCGAGTCCGTAGATCTAATCTTCTCATTGCATTTGAATCTCAGTCAGACCAACGTCCAACCCTTGGACCAAGATTAAATTACTTCTCTCTACTGAGAGGAGTCATGAAAATGCAGACATGTTTCATCACTCCTTCGGAATGGAAGCGTCATGTTTATACAATTGTTTATGATCACATCACCCTCAGGCATTCCCAATACCTGTACATCCTGCATACTGGAAGACCTAGAATAAACCCGAAGTATAAGATCACTTTAGACTGTCTTCTTCAGGATTTTATCATTAAGATTCTCATTTAGTCATTGGGACTTGGTATCGATCATATGCTTTCCAAAAACATATATCATACTTATAAATTCTGTCAAGATTCCAAAGCAAGACTACCATGCATGGAATTAAATATATATCCCAATAACTCATGAGTGAGTGATGAATACCCATTCATCACTCTTTATTCTTTTATTTTAGCTACAAAACCTTTGTCAAACACATGTAGATTTATGTAAATATCAATAATTATCATTTGACATGCATTGTGTAAAAGTTAATAATTGTCATGTTTTTATGCATAAATAAAAGAATAAAGAGATAAAAGAAAAAGAGGGAGATATTTAGAATAAATATTGAGCGACCTAATCCCAAGGGAGGGCTCACCATGGGCCTAACCGCATAAAAGCCAAAGTAGAGAGAGATAAGGAAGCTCATGTGTGTAAATATACCTGTAAATAGAATAATAATATTTTCCTCTAAAAATAAAATAAAATGGGTTTGTATATATTTGTATATATTTGTAAATATTAAATTAAAAATAAAAATAAGAAAAATTAAAAAGAAAATAAAAATACCCTTCCTTGTATATATCCACCATGTACATAAGACCACATAGCTATTTATTTTTCCCTATAAATAAATAAATTAAAATCCCATAAAAAGTGTACATATTCTATACCTCATGGTGTAAATAAATAAAATAAAAATCATAAAAACAAAAATAAAATAAAAAGAAAACAAAAATAAAAATCAACATCACCATAGTATATATACCACATATGTATATAAATAAACCTATTTATTTACCCCTTGTAAATAATTAATAAAAATAAAATAAAAATACCTAAATATTGAAAATTTTATCTTGTAAATAAATAAAATATAAAATTGGGATAAAAATGTACAAAATTAAATAATTAAAAATCAAAATTAAAAATTCAATATTGTGTATATACATATATATAATAATATATTGTAAATACCTAATTTTTATTTCAAAAAAATAAATAAAAATCACAAAAAAATAGTTTAAAATAAAATAAACATTTTTCATGTTTTGGGTTTTGAATAATTTGTCCAATTGCTATTTTATTTTTAATTTCCAAATCATTTATGGCGTGGCCGCCTCTAATTGGTCCACGGGGGATGTTGACCCCCCCGGTCAACTCCCCCCCTTGGACCACTCCCCCGCGGATCTGTGCCCGACCCGCTACTTCTCCCATTTGCCGCATCATGATCTGATCCCCAATCTTCGAAACCCCGAGCTCCGTTCGTTCCCCGATCAATCTAAGATCCACGCCCGGGGTGGGTCTTTGGGATCCGCGCTTCGATCGAGTCACCCGATTCCCATCTTCGCGGACCCCTAGCTATACTTAATTCGAGCTCCGCCGCGCTTTTCACTCATCTTTGGCTCGCGCATTCTCCACCCCTGGACCTCCATTGCTCTCGCCTGAGTGAGAGCAAGCTGAGGGTAGTGTCGCAGCGAGGAGGGAGTGCTCAGACCATTGATCCGGCGACCTAGCGCCGCCGTGCACCGCCACCAGCGTGGTGCTCGAACCTCGGGCATCAACGGCCCTCGAGGCAAGGACCAGGAGCTTCAGCAGCTCACACACAGTCAACATCGACCATCAGGTAGCCCCAGTTCCTTCTCTCTTTCGCTAATTTCCGTTTACCCCCAATTTCACCCATCACCGACGACCATCGATTCCGACCATCTCCGACCCCTTTTCGATCATCGGATGACACCCTCACCTTCGCCCTTCTCCCATGCACGTTCTCCACCCCTTCATCTAACCCAGTTCGCACAGGAATTGGGATTCGAGCTCCCTCGCCGTCGCTTCGCCGGAGCTCATCCATTCCCACGCACCGACCATCCCCATCGCCTCTAACCGGGTCGAGGCACTTTCTCCTCGACCCAGGAGTGCTTTTGTGCCATTTTGCAGGTCTGAGGAGGACCATCTGAGGTCCTCCATCTTCAGTACAGGAGCTTGAGCTCCGTCGTCATCGCCTGGGCTTCTCGGAGCCCCTTGGCGTCATCGGAAGGGCTCTTCAGACGCGGGAGGCTCCAACGATTCTTCCCCGATCATCCGCAGCCCCCGAGGAGGTCCACCGTGCGCGCATCGGGCCGACGACGTTCGCCGGCCACCTGTTCTTCATGGATCTTCCCCGACTGTCCGTCCCGCCTTCATCTGCCAGATTAGACACGAACCGTCCGATTAGGGTGAAGAAGAGGCCCAACATCTACCGTCGGATCAGACACGTGGCCTCTTCTCCACCCTCCATCCAACGAGGGTTAGCAGCTGTTCTCGACCGTTGATCACTCCACGTGGCGCACCCTCTACCGTTGGATCAGAGCTAGGGCCCCTTTGTTGAGCCACGTCGCACCACAGCCGTCAGAGCCTCCACGTGGAAGGCCTTCAACCGTCCGATCCGAGCCGAGTCCCCTTGTTGAGGTGCCATCGATCCTACACCGTCCAATCAGTTACGTGGCACCGTCTCCTCCATCGGATCATGATAAGGGTAATTTCACTTAGGCCCCTCTTGCTTTGTCATTTACGTTCTAGTCCTGTAAATATTTTATCAAGTTTATTTTAGTTTGGTAAAATTGCATCAAGGACTTGTTAGTTTCTTATATTTGCATTTCTACCCCGGCCTGTTGTGGACACGTGCTTCGACACGTGATTTCTTGGTGAAATTGCATTTCGTGGGTTGTACTTTCTGATTGTTATGCAATGAAAAGATATTTTTAGATATTTGCATATATGCGCATGTGAGTGTTTTAATTGTGCATGTGCCGAATATAGTGGGCTTTTTATACTTTTGCCCCTGTACTTTTAGTACGTGTTACTAATAGGTCTAGGGACTTAAGTTTCGTTACAAATAGGTCCCTTAGTGCCCCATACACGTGCCTCGCATATCTATATTTGGGATTTTTGCACCGGACCCCCCTGAGCTTCCAGTTGTGTTACTTTTCGGCCCTTGAAAGATATTTTTATTACGATCAGGTCCCTGTGCACCGTGGGCTCTTGGTTGTTTAAAATAAAATATCAAATCTACTCCAAATCAAGTGAAATTTTGACATGTGGCTCCTGCTAATGTGTAGAATTTTCATAATTTTTGGGAAATTTTTATAGCCATTTTATTATTTTTAAAAATTCAAAAACTCCCATTTTTCTTACTGTCCAGATATAAAATTCACAAAAAATAATAAAACATCTTTAAAAATTACAAAAAAATCAGAATTTCTTTGTTTTGTTGTGTTTGATTTTCTGACCAATTTTGGTCATTTTTAGACTTATAAAAATTATAAACATTGAAAAACACTGGAAATTTTCAAAAATTCTAATAATTCGTAGAAAAACCAAAAATTAATAATTCTTTTTCTTAATTATTCATTTTTATTTATACTTTACAGGAAAATTACCTCCAGTCCTTGAAACAACCATTTAGTATTTTTAAATGGTTGTAGAAGCCAGACTGGACATTTTCTTTGATTTTCTGCCTTGTTTTATTTTTATAAAATTCCCTAAAAATAAAAAAATACTAAAAATTCACCAAAAACAATAAAAAATACAAAAAATCCAAAAATGTTTTTGTTTGAATTTTTAGATTAATTTTGAATGACTACATAATTGTGTGAAGTTGTTTGTTTTCTTGATTTTATTATTTTCTTTATAATTAAAAATTCCAAAAAAATATAAAAATATTAAAAACCACCAAAAATCATTTTTCTTTATTTTTATTTATCTTTGACTACTTCGTAGGCCGCGAGGCCAACCCGTGCTCCTTGAGTTCGACCCTGGGCACTATACCAGGTTAATATCATAGCTACCGCTATCTTTAGTTTCATCGATTTTTGCCTTTATTTGGTGGTCTGAATTTTTCTTGATTGAGCACTCTGATTGCCGAGCGACTGAGGCCGCAACGACCGCTTCTGATTTATCTACCTTTGTTGCTCGGATTTTTTCCCACCCGTTGCCAGGGAGCACGGCTTAGTAGTCGTATTTTTCCGCGGTTTTTCTTTTTCGCGACTTTTTGTATAGAATTTTTGTATATATTTTTCGTATATATATTTTTCTGACTTATTTACAATAACCTGGTCTGATCACATTCTTATGTTTTCTTGCGAGGGCCCTGATGAACGTAGAATTCGCCTCTATAATATTATGGAATTATGCTGTAGTACAGGAGGCGAATTTGGTTCAGCAAAAACCACAGACTTTGAATGCTGTGGAATATTTATACTTGGTAAGTGTACCAAGGTCGAACACAGGGATACGACAGCCTAATCTGAGTATTGAATTTTGATTCATGAAGGCATAATATCAATTAATCTCAATTTCAGGTCCATATGCAATTTATGAAGTACTATGCTATTTACAAGGGGATGCCATGATGCATGCAATTTTTTTATTTTGTTTTTATGTAAATTAAGGTGATGCATGGGCAAATAATGCAAAGGAATATGCATGATGAATAAAATGCCAGAATTATACCCGAAAATGTGAGCAACGCAATATAGAATGAAGTTAGAGTCATTTTGAACACATCATTAAAAATCGGTCATAAAATCAAGCAAAACAAGTAGAACATGGTCCCATTTATGACATAAAAAATCACTTAAATTAAAATAGTGTCAAATGGAACAAGTAAGCATGCTAAAATGTAGAGGACAAAATAAGGATCAAAACGACACTAAAATCATGCAATTTGGACCTACGATGCTCAAGTTATGCTAAAAACAGTGCAAGGGCATAATGGTAATAAAAATGCAATAAAATAAAGGGATAAATATTGCATTTAGGTCCCTGGAGGGACCTAAATACGAATACCAAAATCCGCCTGGGCCACTTTGTAAATTCTCCATTTGCGCACAGGGGCCATTTTGTAATTTCTAAAAGTCTGAAGGGCCTCCCTGTAAATAACCCCAGGTGCGCACGTAAGGCACGCGCCTGGTGGACCAAACTGCAATTTTCATTTCTTCCAGGGTCATCTCTGCAATTTACCCAGGTCTCACGTGCAGTGCACGTGAGGACCCAGGCTCGGGGTAGGCCTGTGGTTCGGGCCACGTGGCTTTATCGGGAGGTTCGGGGCGAGATCTGGTCCGCCCGAGCTTGTAGGTTTGGTTCGAGGCTCGGGCCTCCACGTGGCTTCACCACAACCGTTCGATTCAGTTAAATCGAACGGCACCTGTAGCATCGTCTTCACCGCGGGCCGCCGGAGAAGGCGGGGCTCCGGCGTCCCTTCCTTGGCTCCGCCGTCGCTCAATGGGTTGTCTGAATGTCGAAGGAGCTAGCTGAGCCTCCGGCGAAGATCTGGGAAGTGCCGCGAGGCTCCGAGGTGGATCGGAGGAGGAGATCGAGGGAGCCTCGCCGGCGGAGAGTAGCTCGAAGTCGCGCCGACACAAACTCCGTCCATTGAGGTCCTGCACTGATTAGTTTAGCCGAAGCGTGCATGCGGAAGGTGCGTGCGTGTTCGTGAGGTGAGTGGTGGCCTGAGGGTGATCGGAGGTGGAGGCCAAAGCTCTTCCTCCGGCGAGGTGGAGGAGGAGGTGGATCGGAGCGGCTGGGGGTCTGGAGAAGGGAATGGGTGGTCGGCGAAGTTGATGAGCTGATCAGATGAAGGTGAGGGCGACGATTGGCGGAGAGATAAATTAAAGAAAATGAGTTAAGAACAGGGCACCTCGCCGGAGCGAGGTGTGGCGGAGGAGGGGGCCTGGGCTGAGCACCTTAGGTGCTCGGGGTCTTCGCCCAGCGTGCGCGGCCGGCGCACGGAGCTCGATGGTGGTCGGAACCACCTGGACACGGCAGAGCGCCGCCGTGGGTCGACACCTGGCCAACACCATCGTCGCCTCTCAATTCCGCCCCTCCGCTGTCACCGGAGGGGCAGAGGAAGCTAGGTGAAGGCCCCACGTTGGTGGACAATGGCTCAGGTGGACGGAGGGTGGGTTAAATAGGCGGGGGCAGTCGGAGGTTATGGTGGTGGAGAGGTGTTTTTGGGAGGAGGTTTAATGGCTATAGGTAACGGCCGAGGGTGTTTTAATGGTGGCGCGAGGGTGGCAGAAGTATGGGCTACGTGGAGGAGCGTTTAGGAGCGGAAGGAGGTGACGGGTGCGGTGGCTAAAAAAGGAAGGGGGCGGCCGATCGGAGAGGCGTAACGTCTGGGGAGGAGAGGCTTCGGGGGTAGGAGACGAAGCTCGAGCCGTTAGATCTTGGGATCCAACGGTGGGGATATGAGCGCAGGTGAAGGGCTGGGATTGGATCGAAGATCAGATCCTGCGGTGGAAGCTTAGGCGCTAACGAATGGTTGTGATGGAGAGTTGGAGAAGATCGTTCGGTGGAGATTAGAGGGGTGACGTGGAGCGTCGGCCACCGTAGGATGAAGTGGAATCGTGCGGCTATGGAGGAGGGGAGACGTGGCGTGAGAAGGAGCGTTGGATGAGTGATCGATCGAGCGGCTAAGGAATAGGCGGGAGCGGATGGTCTTGATTAGATCTGGGAGTCAGATCAATGGATGAGGAGTGGAGCGGGGCGAACGGCTCAGATGAGGGTGTATTAGGAGTGATCCAACGACCGAGAGTTGTGCCGGGTGGCGGGAAGGAGAGCGGGCCACGTGGGCAGCCCAGAGGGCGCCACATGGCCCAATCAGATTAATTCAAAAATAAAAACAAAGAAAAATAGAAAAGAAATAGTTAGGGGTCGAATTAGGAAAAAGTCAAAACATAAAAGTTGCTCGTCTCGACGAGATCTACAACTTTCATGTTGGGCAAAAAGCCAAAAGAGGTCATCTGTACAAAAGCTATTTTTGGAGGTATTTTTAAGGGGATAAAAACACCAAGTTTGTGGTTTTCAGATTTTTTTGTATTTTTTATCTTTTTAAGGGTCAGTGAATTATAGACAACTTATTTACCTAATTTTTAGGGGTTTTTGAGTGATAAAAAAATTTACAGAAAAATAAGGGCAATTCAATACAAATAATTAAAGGCTAATTATACACAATATGGTACATGATAAAAATAGAGAATTAGAGGATACTTTTATTGGCTTGTTTAAGCAGGGATTTTAATAAGGAGTTTTTAGCATGATGGATACGAGATTCATCATACCCCTATACTTAAACCATGCTCGTCCTCGAGCATCTAAAGAATGAAGGAGTCGGATTAATTCCTGACAGTGCGTGTGAGAAATTCAAGGCTTGATCTTTCGAAGACCCTTGACCTAAGTGATCCTAAAATTCTGGGTTTATCCAAGCCTTAGTCAGAAGGAATCCAACTTCTCTGATTATCAGACTCTCTTTTTGTACATATAATATAAGGATATGACATTTAGTGTACTGCATTTCATGAGAGCCGAGTTGATGCATCACCCAATGTTCCAGTCCCCAAAGATCTTCCTCTAGACCTAATCCTCAATACTAGGGAATAAGTATATTCTTGCTTCAGTCCACCGTCTCATTAGTTTGTCAGACTTTGAAATGTTGATGGACGGCCAGATGATGGAGGTACTGGGATTGTGTCTAATTTTCTCACCCTCACATTGGAACAAGGGACCTCTCGAGTGCCTTTTACTCAACACATGTAAATTATTAATTTGTTGATCAATGTGTCCGTCAAGAGAGTTGGAGTCGTCTGCACTTGTTTTTCTGGGAATACACCGGGGTGTGTCTTTTCTGAGTATCTAAGATACCTTCGACACCCAGACTTGTATCGCTTACGATGCAGGGCCCTTTTTGTGGTGTCAGCCCGACTCCTTGGTCCTAATTAGCGCTTGGTCCAAGTGGACACTTGAAAATGTTTGGGAGCGCTTGCCATTGGTGGAAGCTCATTTGGAATTTGACTTTGGATTTAGAGCTTTTCTTTGACATTTCATTTCTTTTGTTGGCTAGCTCCACTGCTTTTACCAAGAGATTGGCGCACATTGATCAACAAGTTTCTTTAAGTTTCATCGCACCCTGGCACTTTTAAGTAAATATCAAGAGATAGCATATGAATCTTGTTCACATACTGGCTAGGGTTTTTGCTGACACTAAGGTTTTCTGAAGCCTTCATTAACTTTATCCCATCCTCGAATATCATAAGATCGGGTCTAAATTTAAATCTCTGATCCTAGTTCCTCAAGTGATATCTCATCTCAGCTCATCAATCATGCAGTTGTGGAAGTGACTGTGCTGATCATATTTTCTTGAAAGTAGAGATAAAGAGTGCAATATAGCACTCAAATCTTTCAAACCAGAGGAGTGTGGATATTTAAGTCAGGAAAACCCTAATGACTAAGGCATGTTAACTTAGACTCTCAAGATCCCAGAGATCCAGTGTCCTCAAAATCCTCAAGCCTTGCGTGAGTGTGAATGTGTCAGGAATACAGCAACTCCTTGGGTTAAAGAATTTTTGTATGATTTTTATCTTTTGCAAATTTTTATGGGTTTTAATTTTTTTGGAAGAGACAATGACTGAACCAGGCTCAAATAAATAAAAGTATCCACTCTCAGCCAGTATGGGTGTAAGTGCGGGTCGAGACCCGTGATCCTTAAGGACGGTGCCATATGCGGTGTCCTTTAAACCACCCACTCTGCTAAGGGAGACCGAGGTTCCCTCACTGAAAATGTCTACTAAGCCTAGTAGTCAGAGTCAAATTTTGAGAAACATTTTTAATTTTTCATTTTTTTTTGAAAAAGGGTTATTTACAAAGATTAATCCCTCAATTTTTAAGAAAACTTTTTTACAAGGTTTTTACAAAACTCAGTTCACAGGTTTACCAAAACCCAGCCCGAAAAAATAAAATTTTAAAAAGTTTTAAAAACGTGAGCTAAGGATAAAGTAAATATACAATAATATACGGTATATCCCCCTATACTTAAAATTTGCTATGTCCTCATAGCACAAGTGTCATGAAGCCAAGGCTCGGTTCAAGTACAGGGTGATATAGCGGAACTGAGGAGGAGGATCCCCCTATACTTAGGTCAAAATCGGCCTAAGTATAAGAAGACAGAATGAGGGAGGGATGAATAGGCAGGTCCCCCCTATACTTAGGCTACAAATAGCCTAAGTAAGATCTGCGTTAGGGGGGGGGGGTTCTATGATACAAGGGTGAGGGGGAGGGGGTTCTTGAAAAATAGATACACAAAGAGAGAGAGAGATAGAGAGAGAGAGAGAGTGAAATATACAGGGGAAGGGTGGGGGTGAGTATGTGCATGTGCAGTGTAGGTGTGTGGGGGGGGATTTTTTTTTGAGTACAAAATGCAAGACTGAAAATAAATATGCAGATGCAAGATTTTTTTTACAAAATGCAATGCAATTTTGATTGCTACAATCTCCCAAATCCTTCACAGGTTCTTTTGCGGCCTCTTCAGCGGAAGTTCTTGACTTCACGCCTCCATGAGGATCAAGCGTCCTCGATCACCATGGGCCCTGCCACAAAAGATAAGCGTTAGAAAACCTGGAGACATTAAATCAGCAAATGATATGCAAAGAAATGATGCATGAAATGCGGACCTGAAAATTTTTGAAATAAAAAAAAATCAAAATCCAAGAATTAAGCAAAGCCGTACCCCCGGCAACGACGCCATTTGATGATCGCGAAATCCACCTCTTTAATAATGAGGAATTGTAGTATAGGAAGCGGATTCGGTCGTCAAAATACCACAAGCTTTGAACGTAGAATTCGCCTCTATAATATTATGGAATTATGCTGTAGTACAGGAGGCGAATTTGGTTCAGCAAAAACCACAGACTTTGAATGCTGTGGAAATATTTATACTTGGTAAGTGTACCAAGGTCGAACACAGGGATACGGCAGCCTAATCTGAGCATTGAATTTTGATTCATGAAGGCATAATGTCAATTAATCTCAATTTCAGGTCCATATGCAATTTATGAAGTACTATGCTATTTACAAGGCGATGCCATGATGCATGCAATTTTTTTATTTTGTTTTTATGCAAATTAAGGTGATGCATGGGCAAATAATGCAAAGGAATATGCATGATGAATAAAATGCCAGAATTATACCCGAAAATGTGAGCAACGCAATATAGAATGAAGTTAGAGTCATTTTGAACACATCATTAAAAATCGGTCATAAAATCAAGCAAAACAAGTAGAGCATGGTCCCATTTATGACATAAAAAATCACTTAAATTAAAACAGTGTCAAATGGAACAAGTAAGCATGCTAAAATATAGAGGACAAAATAAGGATCAAAACGACACTAAAATCATGCAATTTGGACCTACGATGCTCAAGTTATGCTAAAAATAGTGCAAGGGCATATTGGTAATAAAAATGCAATAAAATAAAGGGATAAATATTGCATTTAGGTCCCTGGAGGGACCTAAATACGAATACCAAAACCGCCTGGGCCACTTTGTAAATTCTCCATTTACGCACAGGGGCCATTTTGTAATTTCTAAAAGTCTGAAGGGCCTCCCTGTAAATAACCCCAGGTGCGCACGTGAGGCACGCGCCTGGTGGACCAAACTGCAATTTTCATTTCTTCTAGGGTCATCTCTGCAATTTACCCAGGTCTCACGTGCGGTGCACGTGAGGACCCAGGCTCGGGGCAGGCCTGTGGTTCGGGCCACGTGGCTTTATCGGGAGGTTCAGGGCAAGGTCTGGTCCGCCCGAGCCTGTAGGTCTGGTTCGAGGCTCGGGCCTCCACGTGGCTTCACCACAGCCGTTCGATTCAGTTGAATCGAATGGCACCTGTAGCATCGTCTTCACCGCGGGTCGCCGGAGAAGGCGGGGCTCCGGCGTCCCTCCCTTGGCTCCGCCGTCGCTCAATGGGTTGTCTGAATGTCGAAGGAGCTAGCTGAGCCTCCGGCGAAGATCTGGGAAGCGCCGCGAGGCTCCGAGGTGGATCGGAGGAGGAGATCGAGGGAGCCTTGCCGGCGGAGAGTAGCTCAAAGTCGAGCTGACGCAAACTCCGGCCATTGAGGTCCTGCACTGATTAGTTTAGCCGAAGCGTGCGTGCGGAAGGTGCGTGCGTGTTCGTGAGGTGAGTGGTGGCCTGAGGGTGATCGGAGGTGGAGGCCAAAGCTCATCCTCCGGCGAGGTGGAGGAGGAGGTGGATCGGAGCGGCTGGGGGTCTGGAGAAGGGAATGGGTGGTCGGCGAAGCTGATGAGCTGATCAGATGAAGGTGAGGGCGACGATTGGCGGAGAGATAAATTAAAGAAAACGAGTTAAGAACAGGGCACCTCGCCGGAGCGAGGTGTGGCGGAGGAGGAGGCCTGGCCTGAGCACCTTAGGTGATCGGGGTCTTCGCCCAGCGTGCGCGGCCGGCGCACGGAGCTCGGTGGTGGTCGGAACCACCTGGACACGGCGGAGCGCCGCCATGGGTCGACACCAGGCCAACACCATCGTCGCCTCTCAATTCCGCCCCTCCGCTGTCACCGGAGGGGCGGAGGAAGCTAGGTGAAGGCCCCACGTTGGTGGACTATGGCTCAGGTGGACGGAGGGTGGGTTAAATAGGCAGAGGCAGTCGGAGGTTATGGTGGTGGAGAGGTGTTTTTGGGAGGTTTAATGGATATAGGTAACAACCGAGGGTGTTTTAATGGTGGCGCGAGGGTGGCGGAAGTATGGGCTACGTGGAGGTGCGTTTAGGAGCGGAAGGAGGTGACGGGTGCGGTGGCTAAAAAAGGAAGGGGGCGGCCGATCGGAGAGGTGTAATGTCTAGGGAGGAGAGGCTTCTGAGGTAGGAGACAAAGCTCGAGCCGTTGGATCGTGGGATCCAACGGTGGGGATAGGAGCGCAGGTGAAGTGCTGGGATCGGATCGAAGATCAGATCCTGCGGTGGAAGCTTAGGCGCTAACGAATGGTTGTGATGGCTAGTTGGAGAAGATCGCTCGGTGGAGATTAGAGGGGTGACGTGGAGCGTCGGCCACTGTAGGATGAAGTGGAATCGTGCGGCTCTGGAGGAGGGGAGACGTGGCGTGAGAAGGAGCGTTGGATGAGTGATCGATCGAGCAGCTAAGGAATAGGCGGGAGCGGATGGTCTTGATTAGATCTGGGAGTCAAATCAACGGCTGAGGAGTGGAGCGGGCGAACGGCTCAGATGAGGGTGTATTAGGAGTGATCCAACGGCCGAGAGTTGTGCCGGGTGGCGGGAAGGAGAGCGGGCCACGAGGGCAGCCCAGAGGGCGCCACATGGCCCAATCAGATTAATTCAAATATAAAAATAGAGAAAAATAGAAAATAAATAGTTAGGGGTCGAATTAGGAAAAAATCAAAACATAAAAGTTTCTCGTCTCGACGATATCTACAACTTTCATGTTGGGCAAAAAGCCAAAAGAGGTCATCTGTACAAAAGCTATTTTTGGAGGTATTTTTAAGGGGATAAAAACACCAAGTTTGTGGTTTTCAGATTTTTTTTTGTATTTTTTATCTTTTTAAGGGTCAGTGAATTATAGACAACTTATTTACCTAATTTTTAGGGGTTTTTGAGTGATAAAAAAATTTACAGAAAAATAAGGGCAATTAAATACAAATAATTAAAGGCTAATTATACACAATATGGTACATGATAAAAATAGAGAATTAGAGGATATTTTTATTGTCTTGTTTAAGCAGGGATTTTAATAAGGAGTTTTTAGCATGATGGATACGAGATTCATCAGGCCCGAGGAACGAGGCGGCAACTTTCGAGGAGCCGGCGCAACTGCGGTGTTCGGAGGTAGCTCC
This sequence comes from Ottelia alismoides, assembly GCA_037367405.1. Lineage (NCBI taxonomy): Eukaryota > Viridiplantae > Streptophyta > Magnoliopsida > Alismatales > Hydrocharitaceae > Ottelia > Ottelia alismoides. The sequence continues at coordinate 49,479 of JAZKJV010000284.1, read as the reverse complement.
CTTCTGCACGGAGCCGTAGGAGAGAGCGAGGAGACAGCCGAGTGCGCCTTTTAGTTTAGTTTAGTCAGACTTTATTTTCAGAACCATTTTGAATTATTGTAATAATACAAGGACAACACACTTGGACTTGAGAGACTCTCGGGGTCTGTTTCCGCCGAGCACCGGTGTGCTCGGGGGACCCCTCGGATTTCTTCGTGGCTTTTTACGTGGTTTTGATTTTTTACTGCCTTTTCCGATTTCTCGCGGTTTCTCGAGCCCCTAGCCTTAGGAATTTCTGCTTGATTGTGACGTAATTCATAGGATCCAAATACCCTAATACATTTGCTTGTTCCTATAGTTCGGTAATTGGACCTATAATAAAAGATTAATAAAATAGTCAATTCACTCCCTTCGAGCCTACGTGTCGTGAGCCTGCCCTGTCAAGCGCTACTCCTAAACTCGACCTGTCGAGAAGAGGAGGGGTGGACCTAGACCGGACTCTTGGATTGCAGGTTGGTGGTTGACTAGCCGTTCTTTCGAGTAGCACTGCTGTTTAGGGACTCGGTTTTCCGCCTGCACCATTTAGGTAGTTTATTTTCAGTCTTTCAAATCTGTGTGGATCATTTTTCATGTAGACTGCTGGAGTCAGGTACGCATCTCTTACTCTGGATGCATCATTGATTTCATCGCGCATCGGCTTTTTCGTCTTCTCCCCCTGTTTTGGATTAAAATAACCAGGAGAACCGAAAAATTCGTTAGGTGATTTGTTTGATTATTGAAAAATACCTAAAAAGAAAAACAATAAAATTTGGGACTGCTAACTTTATCGACCATAAAAGACGCTCACCGAAAAATTTGTCTTGGGGAGAGCAACCCCCTCATTGTCTGGTTTGCTTGTGCGAGAGAGTTACCCTGAACACTAGGTAGAGCCCTCCGATACTCTTCTCGACTGATTACCGGCTCTTTCTGTACGGGACAGTCGGTTGATAAAATATCGGGTAACCCAACAGGTCACTTAATCGCTCTGCTATCCTGACTGATCACCAAAATAAAATTGACAAGATAATTGACTGAGCCTTTACGGTCTTCAGCTCGCGTTGCATTGGTGAATCGGGGGTTTGCTTGTGATCACAGTTGTTATTAGATCTCATCCGCACTACTCGCCACATCAAGATGATGGGCAGACGATCTCGTAGGCAGCCTCTGGCTGCACCGCTTTCGGGCACGTCTACCCGCTCATCTAGGTTGGTTCGCGAGAGCCGAGACCCGCTCTCCGAACCCGAGTACGACTCCACCCTGTTCCCCCTCGATCCCCCTTCTTCTGAGACCGAGATACCAGTGCCAGAGGAGAGACAGACAGATGATTTATCGACACCTGAGTTTGGATGTTTTGATTTTGCAGAGACTATGGCCGGCAGTAGTGACGACCGCACCACAGGTCCCCTAGGGGAGCAGACTTTTGTCCTGGACCAGGGTGCGATCAAGTCCACCCTGATCGCCTCCCTAGACTCAGTTCAGCAGCAGTAGAGGGATCAGGGAGCTTTTATGATAGAGATAAGGCGCAAGATGGAGCAGATGAGAGACGACCGCGAGCAGCGCGGCCCAGGGGGAGGACCCGACGATGCGGCAGCAACCGCAGTCGTAACAGGAGCAGCAGGGCCTCCGAGACCGATGCGGTAGTTACACAACTCTGGATCGACTTTGACGCACCGTTGGGTGGTACTTCCAGCGATCGTGGGGAACTTCAAGTGCCCCCCAAACACCTTGCAGCTTCTTCCCCGGTTCCATGGGCTGGCCACTGAGGAGCCCCATCTCCACCTTCAGGTGTTTGAGATGATATGCAGCACTGTCCATGACCATCAGGTGGACCAGGATACCATACGGATGATTGCCTTCCCCTTCTCCTTAGCAGACAGAGCAGCCACCTGGCTGAAGCATTTGGGGAAGTTCGTCTACGCCTGGGAGCAGCTCCGCACCGAGTACTTGCATAAGTACTGTCCACTCGGGCGGACGAACGCCGTTAGAGTCCTGATCAGCAACTTCTCCATGCTCCCCAACGAGCAGTTTCACGAGACATGGGAGAGGTTCAGAGAGCTGACCGACAGATGTCCGCACCATGATATTTCCAAGCCGAACCTTGTTCAGAGCTTTTTCAGCAGGCTGACACCAGAGCTTCAGGGCTTGGTGAACGCTTCTTGTGGCGGATCCTATTTTGCCAAGGATCATGATCTGGTCTGGGCCATCTACGAGGAGATGGACGAGAACTACATGGTAATGTCCCAGACCCGATTGTACACACAGGGACGAGCCCAGCCACAGACCGTACAGTACCAGAGGATAGTACGGGTCGACGTCGGTCCTTCCAGTTCGTCCGTGGCAGCAGCACAGGCAGAGAGTTCAGCCGCAGACATAGGGCTCATTAGCGAGAAGCTGGACTGGATGGAGATCATAGAGAAGAAGCAGTGCCAGGGCATTACGCAGATGGAGCAGATGGCATAAACTCTGAGTGACCTCATAGAGAAGAAGCACTGCCAGGGCATCACGTAGATGGAGTAGATGGCACAGACTCTGAGTGGCCTGAAGACACATCTCATGTGTCTGCAGGAGGCACAGACGGCTTCATAGCCTCATCTTCAAGCACGAGGCGATCCGAGTAGCAGCAGCTGCTCGTCCCAGCGCTACAGCTCCCACCAGCAGCCTAGACAGGTCCATCTTGTACAGACGGAGCCGTACCAGCAGCCGCAACTCACCTACCAGGCACCACCATCCGCTGACACTCAGATGGTGGTATACTAGCCGGATCAGCCTCTGGCAGTGCTCTCGCCACCCTAGTACGATTCAGAGTCGTTGATGGATGTCAACGGGATTTAGTACGACCGCCCCCAGCTCGGTATCCGACGAGACCATCCCGGATTCCGTTGGGCGGCCAGAGGTGCCCAGCCCCAGCAGCAACATTCAGGACAAGGTGGCCAGCACAATCATCAGAGGGATCACCAGCAGCAGCAACCCCCAGTATACACTCAGCAGCAGCCACAACAGTCACCGTCGTATGGTCCTCGTCCCTACCAGCCGGGACAGTCTTGGAGGCATGAGCAACCTCATCAGCAGCAGCAGCATCCACAGTCGTACCCCTCTCACCACCACCAGCAGCAACCTCACTACCAGAGAGGCTACCCGTCAGGTTCTCATGGGCCATCCTATGAGAACCCCGCCTTGGATGACATAGCCCGCCTCCTTACAAATTAGCAGGCTACCTTTCGACGGGAGATGGATGAGGTCCGTCAGGAGATGCGGGACATAGTGAGAGGGAAGGCCGCCATCCCTGCCCAGATAGAGCCGATCCCCAACAACCTCAAGAGGAAGTCTGAGCAGGTAGTTTGTACTGAGTATGCCACTCCTAGTGATACATTTGGAGATGTGTCTGCATATTTGTTTGATACTGATTTTGTCACACTTAGGAGCGGTAGGATGCCAGCAGGCGGCGCCTCATCTGAGATACACCACGAGGATACCTCCAGAGCACCCGACGAGGAGGAGAGCGGTACTGAGGCCGCTGGAGATGATGACGGTGGTACTGATGCAACCACGAATGCTGATCCCACCGGCGGTACTGATGCCGTTGTTTCACCAGTTAGAGGAGGTGGTACTGAGGCCACCTATGTTGCCGAGACAGAGCGCGGTACTGAGGCCGCGAGTCTTCTAGCCGAGGGTGGTGTTGATGCCCCCGATTTTACTTCTGAGAGTCCTGTAGTTTTTCCTTTTGCTGATGTATCTCGAGACATTTCTGGAAATAAAGGGAAGGGTTTGTTTTCTTCTGATCCCACTGTGGTGCATGATGTATATGTGGATCCGGCCGTCGAGCCGTCTAGACCCTTTCCTAGTCCTTCATATGAGAAGGACCCTATGATCCCCTTCCCTAAAGCTCGTCAGATGGGGAAGGGGAAGAAAAATGAAAATCCCAAAAAGAGGCAGCAGGAAGAGTTCAACCAGCAGATGATAGACCGTTTTCACATACAGCTGACTCTTCAGGAGGCTTTGCAGCACATCCCTCTACTCCAACGTTCACTTAGAGACAGGACTACAGTCAGGAGGAAGAGGAGGAACCACCATTCAGAGATCCATGTGCTGACCAGGGCTACTTGTTTCACGATCCAGAACCGTCTGCCGGCCAAGAGGCCATATTCCGGAGCCTCGTATGTCAGATGCCATATCAGAGAGCAGAGGTTCGACCGTACTCTATTAGACAGCGGATCGTCGATCAACCTGCTTCTGGCATCCCTTCTCGACCGCTTTGAGTTGGACACTCTTCGACAGAGCAGGACAGTCCTTCAGTTTGCTGATCGATCTGTCAAGAGGCCGAAGGGGTTGCTGAGGGACGTTGTCGTCACGATTCAGGACCTGCAATTCCCCGTGGACTTCGTAGTGTTGGACATCGAGATCCCTGAGTTAGTGACCGATACCCCCATCATTCTTGGTCGCCCGTTCTTGACCACAGCCGAGGCAGTGACCGACCACGATAGTGGGAAGGTATACTTTCGCGTCGAGGGCGAAAGTGTACAAATAGAGATGGTCGAGGACAACAAAGCCAGAGACAGAGCATGCTCAGAGACTACTTCAGATACAGAGCAGATGACAGATGCCGGACCAGACATCCACCAGGACTGCGACTTTGTGATTACAGATGATGAGGCAGTTTGGGCAGATCCAGACGCACAGGCTATCCTCTCACCTTCAGAGACCGCTGATGCAGAGATGCCAGCAGAGGACAGCTTGGAGAGCACATTCCTGGTCCAGGATACTTTTGAGGCAGCAGAGCCGATTCAAGACCGCGGGACAGACTTATGTTCTGATGACGGTGGTACTGAGGCCACCATGATGATACAGATCCCTCGGAGTCAGATTTTTTTTGGGCAGAGTTTGCTGAGTATTTACCAGATCTGACTTCTTCTGAGCCTACAGTCAGGGAGGAGGTAGATGCCGAGCAGAGCAGAGACAGTCTAGCAGGGTAGCCTTCTCCAGATCCAGTTTGTGAGAAAGAGTTCTCATTCTCCCGGGCAGATTTGGCAGCATACACTCGGATTCTTCAGAATCCAGATTTGCCAGCACCGACTTGTCCAGAGCTGAAGCCACTACCTGCGTCGTTGAAGTATAGGTTCCTTGCGGGCGAGCATGAGATATACCCAGACATTATCTCCGCTGATTTGACTGGAAAGCAAGAATCCCGTCTGATAGGGGTTCTTGAAAAGAACCGCAAGGCGATATGATGGAGCGTAGAGGATCTTCAGGGGATCAGTCCGGCTCTGTGCTCTCACCACATCTATCTTGAGGATGAGGCAAAGCTGTCGCGTGAGTTCCAACGGCGGCTGAACCCGAATCTGAGAGAGGTTGTCATGAAGGAAATCTCGAAGTGGTGGAGCGTCGATTTTATCTATCACATCTCCGACTCCAAGTGGGTTAGCCCGTTGCATGTGGTGCCCAAGAAGACGGGCATCACTACTGTTGTCACGGAGTCCGGAGAGGAGATCGCTACACGAGTACCCACTTCTTGGAGGGTCTGCGTAGATTACAGATGACTCAACCAGGCCACCAAGAAGGATCATTTCCCCCTGCCCTTTATTGATCAGATCATTGAGAGACTGGAAGGGAAGAGCCACTACTATTTTCTGGATGGGTACTCGGGCTACAACCAGGTGGCCATCGCTCCCGAGGACCAGGACAAGACTACCTTTACCTGTCCCTTCGGTACATACGCCTTCCGACGCATGGCATTTGGGCTATGCAATGCCCCAGCAACTTTTCAGAGATGCATGTTGTCGATCTTTTCGGACATGGTAGGGGAGTGCTTGGAGGTCTTCATGGATGATTTCTCAGTCTAGGTGACGGATTCGACTCCTGTCTTGACTGCTTAGACCGAGTCCTTCAGCGATGCATTGAGGTTCGCCTGGTATTATCTTGGGAGAAGAGTCACTTCATGGTGACTCAAGGGATGATGCTTGGCCACATCATCTCCAACAGGGGCATGAAGGTTGACCCGGCCAAGGTGGATGTCATTAGCAAACTCGCACCACCGTCCAACTTGCGGTAGTTACGGTCTTTTCTGGGGCACGTTGGTTTCTACCGGTGATTCATTCGTGATTTCAGTAGGGTTGCCCAACTATTGACTGATCTGCTGACGAAAGACACCGAGTTCCTTGTCGATGACAAGTGTATTTCGTCGTTTGAGACTCTCAAGAGATGTGTGATAGAGGCTCTTGTCCTACAGCCACCCGATTGGTCCCTTCCCTTCGAGATCATGACGGACACCTCCGATTTTGCCGCGAGGGGCTGTGCTAGGACAGAGGAGGGATGGAGTCCCTTTTTCTATTCACTACGCTAGCCATAAATTGGATGCCGTGCAGCGGAACTACACAGTCAAAGAAAAAGAGATGCTAGCCGTAGTTTTTACCTTGGATAAGTTCAGATCGTACATTATCAGATCTAGAGTGACCATCTTCACCGATCATACCACCATCAGGTACCTCATGGCCAAGAAGGATGCCAAAGCTAGATTGACCAGATGGATCCTTCTACTCTAGGAGTTTGACATAGAGATTAAGGATAAGTCTGGAGTCAAGAATGTGGTGGCAGATAATCTCTCCCGATTGGAGTATCTTGAGGATTCTGAGCAGATTGACCCTATTTGTGAGACCTTCCCAGATGAGGCGATCCTTGCTATCGCCTCTCTCCCGGGGTATGCCGATATTGTGATCTTTCTTGTTGCTAAGAAAGTTCCACAAGATTGGCCCAGGCAGAGGCTTGAGACATTCCTAGCAAAGGCCAAGTCCTACCACTGGGAGGATCCCATCCTTTACCACGAAGGAGGGGATAACGTCTGGCGTAGGTGCATTCCTCAAGAGGAGCACCATAGCGTCCTCACTTACTGCCACAAGCTTGAGGCAGGAGGACATCACTCTGGGAGGAGAACGGCACAGAAAGTGCTCCAATCCGGCTTATGGTGGCCTACCCTCATCAAGGTCTCTGATGAGTTCGTGAAGAGATGTACTGACTGTCAGAGAATGGGCACTTGTGGACAGCGTAATATGATGCTGATGCAGCCCATACACTTCTGTGAGGTCTTTGATGCATGGGGCATCGATTTCATGGGTCCATTCCCTAAGAGTCAGGGATTTGAGTACATTCTGTTGGCCATTGATTATGTGAGTCGTTGGGTTGAGTCCATCCCCGTCCGAACCGCAGATGCTAGGACTGTTTGCAGATTTTTAAGGAAGAATATCATTTCACGGTTCGGGGTGCCTAGAGTGTTGATATCAGACGGGGGGTCTCATTTCGTCAACGACAAGGTAAAGGCCCTTGCTAGCGAGTTCAGCATAGACCATCGAGTTGCCACTCCATACCACCCTCAGACGAATGGTCTTGCTGAAGTGTCGAACAGGGAGATCAAGACTATATTGCAGAAAGTCATCCGCCCTGACCGAAAGGATTGGTCACAGCTTTTGGACTCAGTCTTGTGGGCATATCGGACGTCTTTCAAGACTCCTTTTGGGTACATCTCCCTTTCGCCTCGTTTATGGCAAGCCATGCCATTTACCTGTTGAGCTGAGACATAGGTCACTTTGGGCAGTCACTGATATACTTTTGGATCCATATAGTGTAGGAGATCAGAGGAGGGCAGAGTTAGCAGCCCTGGAGGAGCTTCGTGATACCGCCTTTTCAAACAGCCTACATTATAAGGAGAGAGTAAAGGAGTGGCATGATTCTCATATCAGCCACAAGCAGTTTGAGCCAGGACAAAGAGTATGGTTGTTTGATTCTAGGCTTAGATTATTCCCATGGAAGCTACAAAGCAAATGGAAGGGACCATATTTGGTGAGAAAGGTACACGACAATGGGAGTATTGACATATTTGAGTTGTCTTCTGAGAGTACCTTTCGAGTGAACGACCAGCGGCTCAAGCCATATCTAGATCATGAGCCGCGGGTCGTTGATGTTGCCCCTATTCATTTTAGGTGAGATGTGGTCTCTTGACTCACATCTATTGCATCTCACGCCTGATTATCACTGTTCTTCCGACCTGTATAGATCCAGTTGTCCATATCACTCTATTCTTTAGTCCCACATCCCTTTTCACCCTAAGTATAGGGGGAATGTAGGACTCTCTAGTATTCTTTTGATTCTTTCTACCCTTATTTTGCTGCCTATATTTAGGGATATTTCACCCTAAGTATAGGGGGGGGGGGTAGAACCTGTACATCCTTCACTCGGATTTCCCTTCATGTACAACTTGCTATACTTAGGATTACTTGATCCTAAGTATAGGGGAAAACACCGAGTTCTCCTCATTTTATTCTTTGATTCATCTCTGTATATAGCCATTCTTTTTCACTTTCCTATACTAAGCACGAGTTATGTCTTCTTCATCGCTCTTGATCACTCTGAGGACATCGTTCGAGCTAAGTATGGGGGGTGTATATATTTCATATATACTTTGTCCATAACTCGTACTTTGTGTGAGTGTGTGAATAAATAAAAATGGCTAAAAACTCATAAAAATTAAAAATTTTCCTTGTATATAAAATTCATTTTGCACATACCTATTTATTTATACAAACTATTTCTGTACAAATGATTGTAAAATGATTTGTGTAAAGAATTTGTAAATATTTTCATACTAAAATCTATGTATATAGTACAAAATTTTTGTAAAATATTTTGAAAACAAAAAGTTTGCAAACCATGTGTAAATGTTTGTAAATATTTTGCAAAACTTTGCATGCATGCATACATCCATGTTTTCAAACATTTCTAAAAAATTTTGCATGATTGTAAATATTTGTAAAGTGCACATTTGTAAATAGCATCTTTGTAAATATTTGTACAATTTTTCCTGGATTATAGTTGACATTTACAATAGCCTGGAATTAAATTGGGAAATGGAGCTCGATTAAGATCTTAATCCACTTAATTCTAATAGGAACCTTATAGGGCTTAGGGTTAAGGCTTTTCAGGTCCATGGTGACTTAATTCTTTGAGTCCACTAGGCTATGAGCATATGTCATCTTAATAAGCCTAAGTAGAACACTTAACAACACACGCATGACTCTTAGAGACAATGGCTTGACTTGCACCAGCACTTTACACATAGCTCTCCCGGATGAGGTGGTGAGGAGGCAGTTTCCTTTGGCTTGGGGTAGCATATGAGGGTAGTACTTCTAGGCGGAACCTCTCCTCTTCTTCTAGTGAAGGAAGTGCATCTCAACTTGGTCTGGTGGTGATGAAGTCTAAAGACAGAAGTTGTGGGTTGCAATAAAGCTTCAAAAGAGGGATAGTCTACTGGTTCAAGAGGAAAAACTCCTTGTATATATGCTGCACCATGTAGATATGTTGTACAATTGCACATGAAAAAATGTGCAAAAATAAAAGAACTCCAAAAAAGTGGTGGGTCAGATTGAAAATTTAATAACCCCACCGGAGTGTATATAGTCAAATAAAGCAAAAGCTTATGGTATACATGTTCCATCTCATGAAGCTTGCAGCGGGAGACTCAGCTACACTGGTTAGAGCTCCCAAGGATACATGGCTACACTGGCCACGGTCCATTCTCTTCTTCCCCCTCTTCTTGAACCAGTTGCACTTGAACTTAGAAGGAAATACCATGCTTCTCGAGGAAAGAGTTGCTAGACCGGGGCATTAGAGTTACCTGGTTGGGGGAGGTTGTTTCTTTGTTACTTCTGAGGTGGGGAGCTACATATCACTTACACCGCATGGAAAGATTCATGGTCATTAGAGTTTGTGTATGTAGACTTGTTCTGATCTGGTTTATTAAGGAGTCTTGCCCATAGATTGGTGGAACTTAGAGGCTGTTGAGTTTTAAGCTTAAGTCCAAATAAGGTTCCGACACATTAATAATCCAAAGATTTGATCGAGCTCCATATTTCAATTTAATGAAGGCAAGTTTAATAATCAACCTTGATCCATGTACATTCTCCTCTTTTTCTTTTCTTTCTCTTTTTCACTTCTTTTTCAAATAAGTGTTTCCTAAGGGACTAGCAAAGTTAAGTATATGGGGGTGATGAATACCCATTCATCACTCTTTATTCTTTTATTTTAGCTACAAAACCTTTGTCAAACACATGTAGATTTATGTAAATATCAATAATTATTATTTGACATGCATTGTGTGAAAGTTAATAATTGGCATGTTTTTATGCATAAATAAAAGAATAAAGAGATAAAAGAAAAGAGGGAGATATTTAGAATAAATATTGAGCGACCTAATCCCAAGGGAGGGCTCACCATGGGCCTAATCGCATAAAAGGCAAAGTAGAGAGAGATATGGAAGCTCATGTGTGTAAATATACATGTAAATAGAATAATAATATTTTCCTCTAAAAATAAAATAAAATGGGTTTGTATATATTTGTATATATTTGTAAATATTAAATTAAAAATAAAAATAAGAAAAACTAAAAAGAAAATAAAAATACCCTTCCTTTTATATATCCACCATGTACATAAGACGACATAGCTATTTATTTTTCCCTATAAATAAACACATTAAAATCCCATAAAAAGTTTACATATTCTATACCTCATGGTGTAAATGAATAAAATAAAAATCATAAAAACAAAAATAAAATAAAAAGAAAACAAAAATAAAAATCAACATCACCATAGTATATATACCACATATGTATATAAATAAACCTATTTATTTACCCCTTGTAAATAATTAATAAAAATAAAATAAAAATACCTAAATATTCCAAATTTTATCTTGTAAATAAATAAAATATAAAATTGGGATAAAAATGTACAAAATTAAATAATTAAAAATTACAAGTAAAAAATCAATATTGTGTATATACCTATATATAATACTATATTGTAAATACCTAATTTTTATTTCAAAAAAATAAATAAAAATCACAAAAAAATAGTTTAAAATAAAATAAACATTTTTCATGTTTTGGGTTTTGAATAATTCGGCTAATTGCTATTTTATTTTTAATTTCCAAATCATTTATGGCGTGGCCGCCTCTGATTGGTCCACGGGGATGTTGGCCCCCGGTCAACTCCCCCCTTGGACCACTCCCCCACGGATCTGTGCCCGACCCGCTACTTCTCCCATTTATCGTGTCGTGATCCGATCCCCAATCTTCGAAACCTCGAGCTCCGTTTGTTCCCCGATCAATCTAGATCCACGCCCGGGGTGTGTCTTTGGGATCCGCGCTCCGATCGAGTCACCCGATTCCCATCTTCGCGGACCCCTAGCTATACTTAATCCGAGCTCCGCCGCGCTTTTCACTCATCTTTGGCTCGCACATTCTCCACCCCAGGACCTCCATTTCTCTCGCCTGAGTGACAGCAAGTTGAGGGTAGTGTCGCATCGAGGAGGGAGTGCTTAGACCATCGATCCGGCGACCTAGCGCCGCCATGCACCGCCACCAGTGTGGTGCTTGAGCCTCGGGCATCGACAGCCCTCGAGGCAAGGACAAGGAGCTTCAGCATCTCAAACACAGTCGACATCGACCATCAGGTAGCCCCAGTTCCTTCTCTCTTTCGCTAATTTCTGTTTACCCCCAATTTCACCCATCGCCGACAACCGTCGATTATGACCATCTCCGACTCCCTTTCGATCATCGGATGACACCCTTACCTTCGCCCTTCTCCCACGCACGTTCTCCACCCCTTCATCCAACCCAGTTCGTACAGGAACTGAGATTCGAGCTCCCTCGCCGTCGCTTCGCCGGAGCTCATCCATTCCGATGCACCGACCATCTCCATCGCCTCTAACCGGGTCGAGGCACTTTGCTCTCGACCCAGGAGTGCTTTTGTGCCATTTTGCAGGTCTGAGGAGGACCATTTGAGGTCCTCCATCTTCAGCACAGGAGCTTGAGCTCCGCCGTCGTCGCCTGGGCTTCTCGGAGACCCTTGGCGTCATCGGAAGGGCTCTTCAGACGCGGGAGGCTCCAACGATTCTTCTCCGATCTTCCGCAGCCCCCGAGGAGGTCCACCGTGCGCGCATCGGGCTGGCGACGTTCGCCGGCCACCTGTTCTTCCTGGATCTTCCCCGACCGTCCGTCCCGCCTTCATCTGCCAGATTAGACACGGACCGTCCGATCAGGGTGAAGAATAGGCCCAGCAGCTACCGTCGGATCAGACACGTGGCCTCTTCTCCACCCTCCATCCAACGAGGGTTAGCAGCTGTTCTCAACCGTTGATCACTCCACGTGGCGCACCCTCTACCGTTGGATCAGATCTAGGGCCCCTTTGTTGAGCCACATCGCACCACAACCGTCAGATCCTCCACGTGGAAGGCCTTCAGCCGTCCGATTCGAGCCGAGTCCCCTTGTTGAGGTGCCATTGATCCTACACCGTCCGATCTGTTACGTGGCACCGTCTCTGCCATCGGATCATGATAAGGGGTAATTTCACTTAGGCCCCTCTTGCTTTGTCATTTACGTTCTAGTCCTGTAAATATTTTATCAAGTTTATTTTAGTTTGGTAAAATTACATCGAGGACCTGTTAGTTTCTTATATTTGCATTTCTACCCCGGCCTGTTGTGGACACGAGCTTCGACACGTGATTTCTTGGTGAAATTACATTTCGCGGGCTGTACTTTCTGATTGTTATGCAATGAAAAGATATTTTAGATATTTGTAAATATGCCCCTGTGAGTGTTTTAATTGTGCATGTGCCGAATATAGTGGGCTTTTTATACTTTTGCCCCTGCACTTTTAGTACGTGTTACTAATAGGTCCAGGGACTTAAGTTTCGTTACAAATAGGTCCCTGAGTGCCCCATACACGTGCCTCGCGCGTGTATATTTGGGATTTTTGCACCGGACCCCCCTGAGCTTCCAGTTGTGTTACTTTTCGGCCCTTGAAAGATATTTTTATTACGATCAGGTCCCTCTGCACTCTGGGCTCTTGGTTGTTTTAAATAAAATATCAAATCTACTCCAAATCAAGTGAAATTTTGAAACGTGGCTCCTGCTACTGTGTAGAATTTTCACCAATTTTTGAGAAATTTTTAGAGCTATTTTATTTTTTTAAAAATTCAAAAACTCCCATTTTTTTACTGTCCAGATATAAAATTCACAAAAAATATTAAAACATCTTTAAAAATTACACAAAAATCAGAATTTGTTTGTTTTGTTGTGTTTGATTTTCTGACAAATTTTGGTCATTTTTGGACTTATAAAAATTATAAAAATTGAAAACACTGAAAAACTTATAAAAATTATAATAATTAATAGAAAAACCAAAAATTAATAATTCTTTTTTCTGATTATTCATTTTTATTTATACTTTACAGGAAAATTACCTCCAAGCCTTGAAAAAACCATTTAGTATTTTTAAATGGTTGTAGAAGCTTGACTGGATAGTTTCTTTGGTTTTCTGCCTTGTTTCATTTTTATAAAATTAGCTAAAAATTAGAAAAATACCAAAAATTCACCAAAAATAGTAAAAAATACATAACTTCTGAAAATATTTTTGTTTGAATTTTTGGATTAATTTTGAGTGATTAAATAATTGTGTGAAGTTGCTTGTTTTCTTGATTTTATTATTTTCTTAATAATTAAAAATTCCAAAAAAATAAAAATATTAAAAACCCACTAAAAATCATTTTTCTTTATTTTTCTTTGTCTTTGACTACTTCGTAGGCCGCGAGGCCAACCCGTGCTCCTTGAGTTCGACCCTGGGCGCTATACCAGGTTAATATCATAGCTAGACCGCTATCTTGAGTTTCATCGATTTTTGCCTTTGTTTGGTGGTCTGAATTTTTCTTGATTGAGAACTCTGAGTGCCGAGCGACTGAGGTCGCAACGACCGCTTCTGATTTATCTACCTTAGTTGCTCGGATTATTTTCTCGCTCATCAGTGAGCTCATGTATTCCGGTTCGATAGTGAACCTATATGATCTCTTTGAGAGATCGTATCACTCATATGCCCTTGCATGCACACCTGCTCGCCAGTATATAGACCTTGATTAGGCCATCAACCTATTGGTCTGCCAAATGTACATAGTCAGACATATAACAACACATCTGTCTCATGTTTGAGGATGCATGACTACATCATGACAACATACGACATATGTCTTTAGTTATCTCAATCTCGTTAAGTCAACTCTTTAACCTAACTTATCTGATACCTCTGAATCTCTATTCCCATGTAGAGGACCTGCATCAAGAGGTCGGTCAGATATCAACCTTTAGAGTTAGGATTGCCATCTCTCACTCATGCTGGAGATCACATCTTGACAATCATTCGACGGTGCTTGATGAGTCCTCAATCTAGCTCTTTAAGTACTCATACAAGCACAACCTCTATGATTCAACAATTGAATCAACAACTTTAAGATATCAAGACAACCATGGTACATAACCCTATTTGTACAGAGGGACCTTATAGCACATTCATTCACTTAATTTCAGACATGGAGTGAAATAAACCAATAACTTTTATTGATTTATCAAACATTACAATAACATTTATTGCAGGAATTGTTCACTCTGGGCTCACATGGCTAACAATCTCCCACTAGCCCTCAGAACCATTCAGGTACAATCCTTCAACACATACTCATTACATGCTGGTCGAAAATCTTCTGTGTCAGAGGTTCGTTAAGAGGATCATCAACATTATCGACAGAGGACACCTTGGTGATGACGATGTCACCACGCTTTTGAATCTCCCGAATGATGTGGTATTTCCTTTCCATGTGCTTGCTCTTTTGATGCCACATGGGTTCCTTCGCCTGAGCAATGGCTCTCGTGTTATCATAGAGCAAAGGGATGGAATTATCAGAGGAAACTACGCCAAGTTCTAGTATGAACTTACGCAAACACACCGCCTCCTTCGCAGCATCTGATGCGACTATGTATTCGGCTTCTGTTGCTGAATATACCGTAGTGTCATGCTTCTTGCTTCTCCAGCACATTTCACCATCATTCAACAAGAACACAAATCCTGATGTCAACTTTCGATCATCAATATCAGATTAGAAGTCAGAATCTGTATATCCCAAGACTTGGAGATCACCATCTCCATAGACCAAGATATAATCTTGCATCCGTCTTAGATATTTAAATATGTTCTTTACTGCATTCCAATGTTGTTCTCCATAGCAGGATTGATAACGACTTACCACTCCCACTGCATGGCAGATATCTGGCATTGTACATATCATGGCGTATATTAGACTTCCCACAGCTGATGCGTAAGGGCATCCAACCATGGCTTTTTTATCCTCAACAGATTGAGGAGCCATTCCCTTGGACAGATGGATACCATGTCTCAAAGGGAGGAAGCCTTTCTTGGAATTATCTTTATGGAAATGTTCCAAGATCTTATTAATGAACCCATGTTGTGACAGTCCCAAAATCCTCTTTTATCTGTTTCTGAACAGCTTCAGACCCAAGATATAAGAGGCTTCTACAAGATCTTTCATCTCGATGATATGGGATAGCTAAATCTTAACACTGGTCATTATTCCTGTATCATTCCCAATGATAAGGATATCATCTACGTAAAGCATGATGAACACAATGACACTCCCACTAAGCTTCTTGTATACACAAGGCCCATTGATTTTGAAAAAATTCACAACTCTTTATTGTTTCGTCAAATCTGATGTTCCAGCTACGAGAAGCTTGTTTGAGCCCATAGATGGTTTTCTTTAGCTTGCATACTTTTCCTTCCTCTGTTATGAAGCCCTAGGGTTGCTCCATATAGATATCCTCCTCGAGGTATCCATTGAGGAGAGCTGTCTTGACGTCCATCTTCCAGATGTCGTAATCAAGATATGCAGCTATAGCTAGCAGTGCTCTAATGGACTTCAGCATAGCCACAAGAGAGAACGTCTCATCGTAATCGATGACTTCTCTCTGTGTGTAACCCTTGGCTACGAGCCGTGCTTTGAAGGTCTCTACCTTCCCATCAGGTCCCCTTTTTCTCTTGAAGATCCATTTACACCCAATGGATTTTACCCCTTTAGGTAGATCCTCTAGGGTCCATACATCATTCTTATGCATGGAGTCAATCTTTGATTTCATTGCTAGCATCCATCTATCCATGTCTTGATCCGTAAGTGCTTCATAAAATGAAGCTGGATCATTGTCAGTTTCAGCTGACACGTGGAATCCATACCTTTCAGGCGGTGCAACCACCCTCAAACTCCTTCGAAGAGGTACGAGTGTTTCATCTTCATTTACTTCTTCAGTTCCTGGTTCAGGAAGCTCAGTATCCTTAGGGGATTCAATGAGTTCCTTTATTTCATTTTTATCTTGACTCTTAGGAAGTCATCTTCCAGAAATTTTACATCTCTAGAGACAAATATCTTTTGAGTCTCAGGGTCATAGAGCTGGTATCCAATACCATCTATAACTTACCCAATGAAGTAGCACTCTCTAGTGTGAGATTCTAGTTTACTTGCGTCCACGTTCTTTGCATGGACCAAGCAACCCCAAATCCTTAAGTGTTTTACACTAGGTTTGGTACCATACCAAAGCTCGTGAGGAGTTTTAGGTATAGACTTGCTAGGAATCTCATTCAGGATATATATTGCAGTCTCTACTGCATATCCCCAGAAACTAAGAGATAAATGTGCTTTACTTATCATTGAACGGATCATATCCATGATAGTCCTGTTGCGTCTTTCAACAACGCCATTAAGTTGGGGAGTTCCAGGAGGAGTGAGATTGGAGACAATTCCATTCTCTTTGAGGTATTCCTTGAATTCATTTGAGAGGTACTCATCACCTCGGTCAGATCGAATCCGTTTAATCGTCCTATCTATTTGGTTTTCAACCAAAGCCTTGAATTCTTTGAACTTTTCAAAGTTTTCAAATTTATGACGTAATAGGAAGATAAACTCATATCACGAATGGTCATTGATAAATGTAAAATAATATCGAAATCCATTTCATGTCGCGGTACTGAAGGGACCACATACATCAGTATGTATTAGGTCAAGAAAACCCTTGCATCTTGTAACCTTGTTACGGAAAGGCATCCTGGTTATTTTACCTCAAATACAATGTTCGCAGGTAGGTAAAGATTGGACCGGTAGAAAATCTAAGGGTCCATCCTTTATCAATCTATTGACCCTATCAACAGATAATGACCAAGTCTTTGATGCCAAATCACAATAGAATCTTCCTCCCTGGTCCTTTTAGGGTTTTTGTTAGTGGTAGTAATATTCATGACAGATTCATCAATGCACAATTCATATAATCCACCAGAAGTCAAAACACCATCCACAATATATTTATCATAACGACTTTTGACAAGTTTATTACAGAATAGGAACGAATATCCATTTCCAACAAGCTTAGATACTTATATAAGGTTCATTTTAACATCTAGAACATAAAGACACTCTTTAAGTACAAGGACTCTCCCACTAGATACTGATAGTATGCAGGTCCCGACGACGACCACTGCAACATTTGTATCAGATCCCATTCGGATGACTATCTCCCCTTCATTAAGATTCCTAGTTTCCAGAAATAGATGCAACAAATTGCATACATGTACAGAAGCACCAGAATCTACTACCCAACTACCTTCTCGTCCAATGAGAAAACTAGTTTCAATGATGAAAGTAGATTTCATACCTGTTGGGGCTTTACCTTTGTCGAGTGACTTCAGGTACTGGACAGTTACGCTTCCAATGCCCCGTCTTCTTGCAGTGGTGACAGACATTGGTCTTCTTCGATGTCATCAATGTGGAAGAACTAGAAGATGAGCCAACTCCTTGATTCTTGTTCTTTCTCTTCTGGGATGGGCCCTTCGAGAACCATGCTTCTTACCGTGCTTCTCTTTGACTTGTGCAACCATTGCACTACCAAAAGGACCATCATTCTTCATTACGTCTTCTACAGACTTTAATGCATCAAGAAGTCCAATGTTATACAAGTCCAACTTGTTCATGTTGAATGAAACCACAAAATTATTGAAATACTTGGGCAAAGATAGCAGAATGAAGTCAGCTTGCATGTCTGCATTCATATTTGCCCAAGGGTCTCCATCTCAGACAAATACCCAAACATTTTGAGTACATATTCTCGGACTGAAGTCCCTTCCTGCATCATGCAGCAAACGAGTTCATTCATAATATTATAACGCTGGGTGTGGTTTATGTCACCAAACATATCTTTCATATTTTGAATTATCTCCTGGCATGTGCTCATCTCCACATGTTCCTTCTGAAGAACATTGGAGAGTGAACCCGGAATGTAGCATCTAGCCAAGACATGATCTTCATCATACTTGACATTGTATTGCTTTTCTTCCTTCGTTTTAGAGCTTTCATGTTTGTCCTCTGTGAGTACATAACTTATGCGTTCAGCCGAGAGAACAAGTTCCAAATTATGGATCCAATCCGAATAATTTGGTCCGGTCAATGGGTTGACCTCCAGAAGCCTGCTGAGAGGGTTCATAGACTTCATTTTCTGAAATTAAGAATGCACTATATTAGAACATATAAAGAATTATATGTACGAATTAAATTCTTTGATTAAGAAATTTTTAATCAAATTAGTCTTGCCTTGTCGACTTTGAAAGTTCATTCCCTTAATCACTTCCAAAGTAAGAGATATACTTACCGCTATATCTCTAGCAAGATCTGGGATCTCCTTTCTTATCCTTGTTACATCCCAATAATATGAGAAACTCTAACTTAGACAAAAAAAGAAGCGGGAACTCATTCCACCTTGCAAGTCCAACTTGCATTTCCCAATTCGATCTTTAACACCCGAGCCCACCACTCCTAAAATGATGTTAACTCGTTGCTAATTGAACCAATCATCAACAGGAATAGTACTCGCTATGCGCAATCCAATATCGCCCCAATAATATGAGGAACCAATACAGGGGTCACTACGCATACGGCCTTACTCTTTCGAGAAGCAAAGAGACCGATCCAGATGCGTTTGTTTGCAGGAGTTGTCACTACGGACAGGCGTCTCCTACATACAATCCCTGGCGATAGAATCCTTCACCTTAACGTGAGACCATGGATGCCACTTATGTGATCCTCTACCTCTTATTCAAATTCAATAATTAATTATCATGAATCACACTCATGTACATACACATCTATTCATAATAGAGTGTTTCAATTGGCTACAATTAATTTAATCTCATTAAATTAATTATCAATCCAATTCAATCATCAAACTTGATTATTATTTGAAATAGTGGTATTATCTCAAAGTACGTATTATTCGAATTTTAATAATTAGAAAATACATCATGATCTCTCAGTCATCATTCGTTCCCTACCCGCTATCATGACCAGTACCGACGGAAGTGGGACAGACCACACATAGTGCAACATGCTACCCCAACTCTCCACGACTAGGCACCATATCCGCCTCAGGAAAAAATAATGCCGAGCCAATCTCTTTGTACTTGAGATGATCATCGGTTTTTCAATCGAAATTATAATATATAGTAATAATAAAAATAATTTTGATTATAAGGAAATTTACTAGACAAATTCCCAAAACCTATTCAAGTAACAAGTTTGATGAAAATGTATCAAGTAACCAATTGGTGATCTAGATATAATCTAATCATTCATTGGTTAAGGCAATGTCATTTAAGAGAACAATTATTATTCTAATATTTCCCAAATATTATCCATAATTATTGCAGGAAATTAATCATTAATTTCACAAGATTCTTAAATGACAATCACAAGGTTCATGGTTGAGTATGTAATTTTCAGCAGTGACCATCATCAATTAAAATTAGCATCTCTTTCATTTTAAATCCAAATTAAGCAAAATCAATTTCCATAGATAGATAATTTGAATTAAAATAGAAAACATATGATTAACATGTATTTACAATCATTTTAAAACAGTAATTAATATCTTAATTACATCTCTAACTGCCATCCTCAAAACAATGGATATATGGTCATTAAAACGATCATATCTTGAGCAAACGGAACCCAAATTACGCAAACTCAAATTCCACATTTTCCTTATTTAATAGGAAACATTATACATATGATAAATTCATGTTTAAACATTTTAAACATGGTCGAAAAAATATCACAAAATAGTGCTGCGAAAATTGAAATGCGATAAAAGTTTTCACGAACCCCAACAAGCCCAAATCTTCTTGGGTTTATGGATCATATCCAAAACCTCTAACCTACCTCTGAAACCACTTGAAGGATACGGAAAATCCTTAAGCGCATTATGGAAGCGTGATGATCGCATCAAATGCGATCGGAGTGACTAGTCGCACTAGTTGCTCGGTGGAGCGGAATTTAAAATTTTTAAATCATATGATCAAACCATATGATCCAAGAAAATTTATTGGATTGTTTCATATAACCACAGAGTATTAGAAATACCTCTTGAAGCGTGGTTGTGATCACTTGATCTCTAAAATAAGAGATCCTCCTGACTCAAGTCCGGTCAACGAAGAAGGCACTTGCGGGCACGATGATGAGACGCGTGCTTCCTGCAATCCAAGATGAATATCCAAGCGATGCATCTCCTGATTTTGTCCAAAGAAATTTTATTTCTTCACTTGTTCTAGAAGCATCAAGGAAGATGGGGATCCACGAGCAATCGAGGCGACAACACGAAGGCGTAGCGACGACTGCAATTCTCTCAAGACTCAAGGTGGGCGGCCACACTTAGAGAGAGAGAGAGAGATGGGGAGTGAGAATGAGGATAGAGAGAGATATTATACATGTATTATAGAAGGGCTAAAGTTTTCCCTTCTTATATAGTAGTTTGGGAGTGCATAGATCACAATCCATGGGATACACAAAATCAACGGTTAAATTGATTTGTGTTTTTAATCAATGGTCATGATCATTATTGTTTAATAAAGCAACAACTATTAATTTATATTAAATTAAATATATGTTGCATTATCATCAACATAATTTAACTTAATAAAATTAATCAACACAAGATAATAAAGAGGATAATAACCTCCTCCTAAAAAGATAGGGCGTCACCTTTAAACAATTCAAAGGTGACACCACCTCTTTAATAGGCGAGTTTTGTCTTCTTTATTTAATAAGATAAAATCTCATTATCTTTTAATTATTTGCAACAATATTTATTACAAATATGTTCACTGAATTAATTCCAAATTAATTACTGAATATTTCAATCATGCCATTGAAAAAATGTGAATCACATTCAGAACCCAAAACAAAATGTAAATTATATTTCTAATTAATCGCCCAATGTGAATCCAATTCACATCAACAATCAATTAGTAAATATTATTTACAATGACTTCAACATATTATAAATTATATTTGTAATATACATTGATATTATGGATAGCATGGATAGTACTATCCACATTCTACATGTCTATGATAATTAAATCTCATTTAATTATCTTGGATAATCATTCTCATAATATAAATCTCATTCATATTATTCTTGATAATTAAATATCATTTAATTATCAATATCTTGTTGCTTGGATACATAATTCATCAAAGGAATTAATCTTGAACTCCTTCAAGAATAGTGTGCTATCTCCGTAGATACTTGGAGATAAGGATAGGCCGATTGTACATTCCATGTATAATGACTTAGATATTGAGTTCATATCTCAAATCCAGATCTCGGAGACCTCTCATAGATGCTTGATTAAATCAAGTCCGTAGATTTAATCCTCTCATTGCATCTGAATCTCATTCAGACCAATGTCCAACCCTTGGACCAAGATTAGATTATTTCTCTCTACTGAGAGGAGTCACTAAAATCCAGACATGTTTTATCGCTCCCTCGGAATGGAAGTGTCATGGTTATACAATTGTTTATGATCACATCACCCTCAGGCATTCCCAATACTTGTACATCCTGCATACTGGAAGACCTAGAATAAACCTGAAGTCTATTATCACTTTAGACTATCTTCTTCAGGGTTTTATCATTAAGATTCTCATTTAGTCATTGCGACTTGGTATCAATCATATGCTTTTCAAAAGCATATATCATACCTATAAATTCTGTCAAGCTTCCAAAGCAAGATGGCCATGCATGAAATTTAATATATATCCCAATACCTCATGAGTGAGCTCATGTCTTCCTATTCGATAGTGAACTTGTCTAATCCCTTTGAGAGATCATATCACTCATATGCCCTTGCATGCACACCAGCTCGCCAGTATATAGACTTTGATTAGGCCATCAACCTATTAGTCTGCCAAATATACCCACTCAGACATATAACAACACATCTATCTCAGGTCAGAGGATGCATGCCTACATCGTGACATCATACGACATAGATCTTTAGTTATCTCGATCTCGTTAAGTCAACTCCTTGACCTAACTTATCTGACATCTCCGAATCTCTATTCCTATGCAGAGGACCTGCATCAAGAGATCGGTCAAATATCAACCTTTAGAGTTGGGATTGCCATCTCCCCACTCAGGCTGGAGATCACATCTTGACAATCATTTGACGGTGCTTGATGAGTCCTCAATCTAACTCTTTAGATATTCATCCAAGCATCAACCTCTATGATTCAACAATTGAATCAACAGATTTATGATATCAAGATAGCCATGGTACATAACCCTATTTGTACAGAGGGATCTTATAGTGCATTGATTCACTTAATTTTAGACAGGGAGTGAAATAAACTAATAACTTTTATTGATATATCAAATATTACAATAATATTTATTGTAGGAATGGTTCACCATGGTCTCACATGGAATAAGACATAGAAATATATAAAATTGATTTGATAAAAAATAAGACATAATGTATTTTTTATACTCTGAATAAGTATCCAAAATCCAAATTTCCCGGATCCATATCTTCTCCATATGATGTCAAAATGAATCAATATCATTTTGATTGTATACAACTTTTTATTGTTTATTTAATGAACTGCTTTCATTCAACTTGGAATTAAGATGCAAAAGTTCGATTTTAGACCCTATTGTATAGTTTACTTGAATAAAATATTCATTTTATATATTCTTTGTAATTTTTTATAATTTTATATGTTTATAATTTTGTAAATATTTTTTATAATACATGTATATATTTAGAACAGAATAAAACCATAAAATAAAATAGTGTATAAAATACACATATGAATATACAATACTTAGACCTATATAATAAGTCTGCATATTTATTTAAGTACACATATGATATCAGGAAAATATATCAAAAATAGATTTATATATGAAAATAAGTTATAATTATATAAATTAAGAAAAATAAATAATAAAAGTACAAAATAAAAATAAAATGTACAAAATAATGATAATTATACCTATAAATAAACTCTAAAAAACTTGTAATAAATAAACGTGTCACTACTAAAAAATAATGTATTAGCCACACTATCAGGCCATGCTAAAACTTATCGTGGCTTAAATTTATTGCCTACGATAAATAACCAAGGTTAATAAATTATAGTCACGGTTTTTATCGTAGACAATAATTACATGCCACGGTAATTTTACCTTGGCTAATAACTTTATAACATGGTAAACCAACCGTGGCTAATTGTTATATACCACGATACTACTAGTGTGGTCTTAAGAGTTGTTTTTGAAATTTTGAAAAGTAATAAGTGGAAAAAAGGCACCAGATCCATTTGCCCGCCAGTCCCAAAATTCCCCCCTTCATACCCGGTTAGACCCCTCATTGCCCTTTCTTCTTCCTGGGAAAACACTATCTCTTCTTTTCTTCCGCTCCTCGCTACTCTGCTTGTCCTTCGGAAGCTTCAAGATATGTATCCCAATCAACCTTCCTCCTCCACATGTCTCTAGACCCACCTCTCTTTTGATACGGGGATATTCTCTCAAGGTATCCGTCGTTCTTTCTTGATAGGGTTTCAACTTTTTTCAGATATCGATTTTGGAGTGTTTTTACATGTATTTGTTTTAGTGGATATGAAAAATGATTTGATTATTGTTATGATGGTTTATGGATTTAAGGGAATACTTAGGTAATTGTATTTGTATGTTAAATAGGGTTACAGAACTATAGGGATTGATGTTTCAATGTTCCCTTCTTTTGTAGCACTAATCATATTACCTTGTGCTTGATTTGTAGGTGGTCGACAACAACTCCATTCTTATAGTCTATATCGGCATGCTCCTTTTCTGGGTACATCACTCTCAGGACCGGTTCCGAGTTACATATCTTCATATATTCCGACTTCTTTGTAAAGATTTATGGTGTTTCATGTTTGATTGGTCTTTAGGATATCTTTTTTTAATCGAATATCATTCTGGTAATTTATTTTAGTTTGAATTTTTGATCGAAGTCTTAATTTGATGGAAGATATGTTTGATAATGGCTCTCTTTTATTTACTTTGTGTGCTTATATATCTAACGACCCAATGTTGCTATACAATAATTATTTTATTTAGAGGAGTTTGTGCTTAATCCATCATATTTTTCTCCAGCTACATATTTATCTGTTTTGATATTTTAAATAATATAGTAGTCTTACCTTTTTTCCTGCTCTCTAATCTTATACGTATGTTGCTTTTTTGTGTAGAAATGCTATAATCATGAAAACATAACTAATCTAATTTGTATTTTTTATACAATTGTGGTCTTCTAAGCTTTTGTGATCAAGGTCCTTTGATTTATACCACAATCTTTGGACTTTTATGTAATGTTCTCTACATTCAAAGCAAAATAGATCCATACATTCCAAAGGACCATCTATCAAAAGTATAAGATCCAAACTTTATATGATCACATGAATAGAACTTAAATAATCAAGTGTAGAAGATCATTTTATTCAATATTTCTATAACAAACCTTTTATTCTTTACATCAACTTTTATGCTATTGCCCTGCCAGTATTCCTTGGAATTTCAAATTCATTTTTCTCCACACAAATATGTCATTTTAATGGTGTGTAGTCCCTCATCATCAGCCTTTGAGCATGTTATCATATAACATAAGAATGTAGAAAGTGTCAAATTTATTGAAGTGAATTTGGAGCATGATTAACCATTGCACCTGTAATAGAACTCATAAAGTTAATTGTAATTGGTGAGATTTCTTAACATGGAGATGGAATGGATGATAATGAAAGTGATATGGTAAAGGTCTCCCACATTGGTGAGGGTCTTGCCTGAAATGATAGAATGGGAGGAACCAATACAACATAAAAATAAAAATACCCCTAGATCGTTCTAAATATAGAAATTATAAGGAAGCCATCAAATGCTTATCAGAAGGCTTTGAGAATGCTATTGGCATCTCGAAAGTCGATTGAGATGTATCTTTCTTATATGGAGAATAATTAGTTCTGTTTGAATTCTGAGAACATGGAATTCCACATGCCGATCTATATGTTACTTTGCAGGCACTAATGCAGACCAAATTGGATTTGTTGAATCTCGACTTCAGCTGTCGACTTCAGTAAAATCAACAAAAGATTTAGATTTTTTGTTGATTTTATGTTGCCCAACATTTGAACTCCAAGTATGTTGTTCTACCTTCTTATTTTAAATTTCTTTTAACAATTTTTGGTCCAATGTGCATCACGGTAAGAACGAAAGGAGTATGAGTTGTAATATTTGGTAAGAACTACCTGGTGCAAGTGTTTAGATTGAAAATCTCGCTAAATTTATGGTGAGATTATAATAATTGGGTCACAACGTTGTTCATTTTTTATTTGATTTTAGGTTCTATTAACTTGAGGGCACGTGCACGTGTGTGAGCTAAGGAAATAGTTTCTCAGGGAAAAGAATGCAAGGTAAGGTCTCATACGATATACCAAAGTGGTCAGACCATTTCCTATAATCCCCAAGGCATAAGCTTAAGCAATGGGCTTATAATCCCCAAGGCATAAGCTTATGCAATGGACTACCATTTTTATTTTATCTTCGGATAACTTTTCTTTGCAACACCATAGTGATGATAACTCCATTAAGATGCAAAATTTATCTCCTTTCATAATCAACTAGTCCCAATAAAGGAAGTTATTAAGGTGAAAAAACTTCTTTTTATGGAATTGTCATATTTTTCATTTTTCAGGATCACATGAATGTTGTTAAACATCCTTTGAACACTTGGAATCTCTCAAATTTGACTTATCCCCAAGCAAGTGAATCCAAACACATAGGTTGCATGAGAAGATGCGGTGGATGTAATAACTCCATCAAGTTTATGGAATGAGTCACATCTTCTGGTGAAGTTCATCACAACAAAGCGAGTGAAAGCAATGACAACACATTCAGAAGCTATGTTACAAAAGACAGAAGTAATAGATATTGAGCCGAGTGTAAGGGACATCCTCATATAGAGAAAGAGGTCGATCTGAAAGAGGATTCTCCTCATTTAAAGGAAGAAACATATGAAGATACATGGATGTGTGAGCTGAAGATGTATAGTTTAAAACTTCACATTATAAAATCAATCGTTTCTTCTTTTTTGGATTGTTACTTTAAATTCTTCTCTCTTTGTATATCATCAATTACATACTATTTCTTATTAAAGTATCCGTTTGGTTAAAGGTTATGGATGTAACTATTATATTTTTGTAAATTGACCTATCATTTTCATTTTTTTATTATGAATGTATCTTAATGATGTTGGTGTTTTTTGAATGGTGAATGAATGATAATATACGTCAGATATATGAATGGTAATGCCATGAGGGATAAATTGAGAAGATCAACATGTATGTCAAGTTATTTTTTTGTTACTATCCCTTTTTGGAATGGTATATAATCGTAGCAAATAGTTTTAGGTTATGTTGCATTACTGTGGCCTATGATATTAGCTCAAGTAATTTATCTTAGCTTATGATATTCGGCCACGGTAACACAGTGACTTGTGATTTTAGGCCACAGTAATACACTGTGGCCTACATATTTTTGCATCGATATAATTACCGTGGTCAATCTCAATAGCCACGGTAAGTTCATCGTGGCTAAAGAGTACACTCTTTGGCCACGGTAAACTATATGAGACGGTGGTATAAACCACGGCAATATTAACGTGGTCAATTCTATTAGGCCACGGTAATATGACATTAAGCCACAGTATGCCACCGTGGCTTGTTCTTTTCCTTTTAGTAGTGTGTAAAAATAAATAAAAATCATATTAAAATATTACATAAAATAATAAATATTTTTGATGTTTTAATTGAAATTTAATAAAATAATATAATATTTTATTCTGAATTGTTTTTGAATTTGTTTTGTCTTCAAACAGGTGATGTGGCCTAATCAGGGAGATCCATCATACCAATGTTGACCCCATCTTCCTCGGATTTTTCACGCTCAAATCTTGTATCCATTTAGATCAATGTTTCATTGACTTTTATTCCTCGATTATCCACCTTAGATGCACATATCATCTCTTGGACGATGAGCCTCTGAATCAAGCTCCACTGCCCAAGGAAGATGACTTGTATAAACATCGCCTTCGAGCTTGCTTCGGATCTTGATCCCTCTTCTGCGACCTAACTCTAATTCTAAGGCTTGCTCCATCTTCCTAGTGACAACAAGAAGACCTAGGAGGTCTTCTCATGGTGTTTGGCGTCGAATTGAGGCTGGTCCAGCTCCTCCGTCGTCTCCGCCCAAAGCTTCATCTCAAGCGTCCATGACATGGTGAGCTTCGTATTTTCATTGCATTTCCATTCTTTAGCATAGCAACAGTGCTTGTTTTAATTTCCACAACATAAAAATCCCCTCTTGCCGGAGCTCCAGCTCCGCCGCCTTTTTCCAGCAACTCTTGATCTCTTCCGACTCGTTGTTCACCTCCACATCACTCCCCTTCATCTACTGATTACCCCAAGCACTCCTATTCCCCTAGATCTTGTACATATCGAGCAATCATATTTCCTTCCTTTACCATCCATTAGAGACCCGCATCCCATCTCTTCTCTTGCCCATTCTGACCCTTGAAGCCATCCTTGGATCCGTATTTTTGTAGCGAACTAACTCATGTAGGAAATGAAGAGAGAAACAACATTTGGGGGCTCATAGAGGTCCGAATAGAGGCTACAGGTGTCGAGCTTCGTTGGAGCATATCCTACGGTATCCGAACCATTTTGAGAGTCCATCTTTCACGGAACACTCCTAGGAGCGTTTGAAGCTTCCCATCACCCTTCGATATGGACGGAAGCTTGCAGGAGGGCAGATCGTAATTCAGTTCCTTGTTGTTCTTCGATTGTTCTTCATGAACTCCTTGTCGTCGTCGGATTGCAAGCCTGTTTGAGATTGCACAACAACCGTAGTATTGGAGGAGCCAAAGCTGCCCAACCTCTGTTGAGATCTAATCTCGATCGTTCAAGTGCGAAGCGTCATTAGCTGTCCACTACCACACGGATAAGTAGCTCCAGATACACCATCTGTCCGCGCATGTGGCGGTAATTTTATCATGTACGCCTGCTCATTTTGCATTTTAGTCAATGAACATTTGTTTGTAGTTCAAACACTTTTTGTAATAGTTGCATCACACCCCCTGTACTCGCATTATTTACGTATAGGTCTCAGCCACGTCACCTCACGTGCTTTGTGTGTGAGGGGTCAGGAATTTTCGCACCTAAGCCTCTGGGATTGTGTGTATTTTGTTTTAGTCATTAATTTGCAAATTAGCGTAATCTTTTATGGATATTTTTGGATCTGACACCCTGTACTTGTATTAATTTGCAGAAATACCTCTCTAGGTATATATTATTAAATATTTTTGAGAATTTACATGTTAGCCCCTGGATTTCTTTGAGGTGTTCGGGTTTAGTCCATAAAGTTTAAATAATTGCAAAAATACTGATGCTAGAATGTATTTTCTTTTTGTAGTTTTTATTTTGTGAAAAATATCTCTTGACCTTTAAAATTTTATATAAAATTATTGTGAATACCTGTCCTATATGTAAATCACATATATTGTTGGTTGGGTATTTTAGTGTCTTTTTTATTTATCAAATTCAAAAATCGAGCTACTATTCCCTTTTAATAGTAAAAAAACATAAAAAATATAAAAAACATTTTGAAAAATTACAAAAAATAGATTTCAGTTATTCATGTACTTTGAGTCTATAGACAAAAAATCACTCAAAATAGAAAAAAAGATTAAAAATTAAAAAGCTCCAAAATCTTTTATAAAAATATAAAAAAATCATCGAAAACCAAAATATTTATTTTTGTATCTGAAATTTCTTTATATTTTTTATTATATAATAAGATTGATTTGGATAAATTTTAACACCTTTTGCTATTTTTAATGACAAAATCAATTCGACCTATTTATCTAATCCTTATTCTGGAAAATTTTTGACTTTAAAAATTCATAAAAGATATCGAAAAAATATATAAAAATAGATCAATTTAAAAAACAGAACATTTTATTTTGGATTTTTTGTTTATTTTTCCTTGTGTTTATATATCGATTACTCTATATTGTCTATATAGTTCTATATATCGTTATATTATATGTTTAAAAGTAAAAGGAAATTGAAAAATTGAAAATATAAAAATATAATAAAAATTATAAAATTAATAACAATTACGAAAGATATAAAAATTAAAATCCATAAAAAATTATAAAATTAAAAACCCACAAAATTCAAAATACCCTCAAAAGCTCAAAATCATTTATTTCTTTCTTGTAGCCATCTTTGCTTGTCTGTCCTTCGTTGTCTCATGTGTTTGACCTCTACTGTACTTGTCTGCTATACATCTATATGTAGGGTATAACAAATTTTGATTCATACATTGTGTGGGTTAATTGTTGTTTGACTTGACATTTATGAGCAATCACCTCGGCAAAATTTTATCTTTGCCTTCCGTGAAGATATTATTTTAGACCATAGAAAAAGTCATCTCAACACTAATCCACATTTATTTATTACATATGTGTGCTATAAAGTTACAACTATACAATCAAATTTTACTTTTATTATTATGTTATTATGTTGTGTCACTGATTCTCTTTTTTAAGTCATATATGTGTTACTAATCTCTTTTTATGATTACAATTATACACCATGTTAACTGATCCACATTCTTTGATCTAAATTTATTCTAAAAGGCATTTTTATTACAATAAAGTTACATTTACGAATCCACATTCATTTATTAGATATGTGTGCAGTAATGTTACATATCTCATTTTTATGTTGTGTTAGTGATGATGTATTATTATTATTGATGATAAAGAGGGTGATCTCCCAGTGTGGGAGTCATCGCAAAATTATATTAAATTAATAAAGATCAAGAGTACATCGTAAGTTATCATCATCAGTGATGATGTATTATTATTTACTACTGAACGAATCAAACTATTGAGTTGTGATACTATTTACTATTGAATTTTTAATGAAATTGTATCATTATTATAGGGGTAAGTTAATGATGTTCTGGTGTTATTTACTACTGAAACATAATGATGTTATGTTGCTATTTACTACTGCATTACTATTTACTGCATAACAAATGAAAAGTACGGGAGTTGCTGATGCTTTATTATTATTTACTACTATGAAAAAATATAACTCTCTTCTTTAACTATTACAACTTTTCTACATAAAATACAACATTCACTTGATCTGAAATGGGCATCGAGCCCCCTTCTTTCTCACTCATGCTCAGGGTTCCCAGATGGGGAATCCATGGTCCCACAAAATCAGGGAGATCCCGGGCGCGTGTGGTTGTTTCATCGGTGTTGCCTAAAGTAGTTGAAGATGATGGAGTTATGAGGGGAGTGTCTATTGGGAGGTTGGTTGTTCCCTTGGTGGTAGTGCTGCTATTCAGTGTGACTTTAAGGTGCATTGCCACGGGAGCCTTGAGGGCTACCGTTTGTGGGTGGTGAAGGAGGTGGGGGCCTATAGCATGGTGTTTGTGCTGCCATGGCACCTTCGTGGTGCTTCCTGAAGCATGGAGAGGTGGTATCGCTGCTAGAGGGTAACAATGCTTACTTGGAGGTGAAGAAAGCCCCTATATGTGGCATTCACTTCTCCCATTCCCACACCAAATATCGTATTCATGTCAATTCCATCATATTCTTGGGAATATGGTGGAATGGATGCGTCTAAAATTTTTTTTGATCACTTTCTTATTTTAATGGTGCAAGAATAATGAGAGAAAAATATCCATCATAATAACTTTCTTAATCTAAAAGATTCTGAAATCATACAAGGTGTTAAAAGTAATTTTGATCCATGTTTCAAGATTTAAAATGATGGACCGGATTGGATCGATCCCCTCAACTTCCTAATGGGCTTAGGGACATTGGGAAAATTCGCTCTATATATGTGTATACTATATTTAGAGAGACATGACAAGAATTTTTCTTTTCCGAGTTAGGTAGAAAGATAAGAAACAAAACAATCACTGGGTGAGATGATGACTATAAGTTGAAATATAAATGAAACTATACAAAAAGTTTATCTCTTTTATGAGAGTATGCTTCTCAAATATAATCTTAATCAATAATTTAATTAATTAGTTATTAATCATATTAAAAGAGAAGAATTTTACAAAAATATGCAACCCAAGTGGATTTAAAGGAGGATATTTTACACAATGAGAGCTTATAGAGAATGTTTTTTGCAGAATGATAATAAATACAATTTTCCTTATTTAAATTAGGTAGAAAGTTAGTAAACAAAAAGATCACTCAGTGATGTGGAGACATAAGTTGAATAAAAAAGAGAAATGTACAAAACATTGAAATATTTTACAAAAAATAAGCTTTTCAAATACAATTTTGATTAATGATTTGATTTATTAATTATAAAAGGTATTAAAGAACAAGCAGAATTTACAAATATGGTAAACTATATGGATTTAATAGAGATGTTTTACAAAAAGTGGTGTTATTTTAAACTAATGATGGACTGGAAAAAGAAAGGGAGATAGGCTTCTGCTTAAAAATTTTATTGTTCTTTAAAATAATTTTGAAGTTATTAAGTGAAAAGAAATGATACATTGATGAGAAATATACAAAATTTAGATCTTTTTATAAATACTTTGCTTGGAATTTCATATATTGACTTTAAAATGATAACATTGGTAATTGCTAATCGGAAATTTTTGGGAATATTTTACAAACATTGAAGTTTAACACATAGTTACTGGATAAAAGTTAAAACATTAAATTTATTTCGAACGAGAAAAGTTATTGAGATAGATAA
Organism: Ottelia alismoides; assembly: GCA_037367405.1. NCBI lineage: Eukaryota > Viridiplantae > Streptophyta > Magnoliopsida > Alismatales > Hydrocharitaceae > Ottelia > Ottelia alismoides. The sequence continues at coordinate 17,360 of JAZKJV010000284.1, read as the reverse complement.
AAATCAGTTGAAACACTTGTTTTGGAACTTGGAAAAACAAGATCATCATGATAAGATAAGATAAGAAAAGAACACAAAATTGCTTATTAAGTTACAATTTGGTTGACTTTTCTTAAAATAAAAAGCATCATAATACATAAAAGGTAACTGCTCTTGGTGATTGAATGCTTTTTCCTCCTGCAGGTGCTATTTTGAATTCAAACAAAATATTAATTTCCTTATTTGAAGTAATCGTTGTTTTGAAATTTAATCATGTGATTCATTTCTATAATTGATGAGATGCTTGGCAGATCTTGACATATTTTAACAGTATGGAATTTAAAAAATGCTACTATTTTAGAATAAGCGTTTGTGAATTACATACCGTTGACTAAAAAATGATATAGCTCATAATAAAACAATGAAGTTTAATCGTCCATGTTACAAAATTAGTTCATCTCTTTAAAACTTGGAACTGATATAATACAAAATTGATTATAATTTTGTTAAGAATAAAATACCATCTAATTGAGAACTATTACTAGATTCCACTACATAGAATGGAATATGAATTACATTTGTGGATACATACAATATAAATAGTCTCGAGGATTTAATGCATTTTCTTTTGTGGGTAATATTCTAAAAATGAATGAAATGATAATTTCTTTACTTAAAGGAATCGTTGTTTTGGAATACATTGATATGATTTATATTTATAAGGGTAAATTACAATTCGAATCCCCATCTATGAGTCTGATCTCAGAATGTGTCCCGATCTTTAAATTGTGACGATTCGGGTCCCTGGACCGTTAATGTAATGAACTTTTTGGGGCTGATGACGAACATGCCTTTCTTTAAAAGTTGAAATCCAACCCCCATTCCCTTCCCGACAAGGGTATATTCGTCATGAACCCCAAATTTCTATTTCCTAAATGGCCCTGGGACCCGAATCGTTACAATTTAAAGATCGGGACTCGTTATGGGATCAAACCCATAGATGGAGACCTAAATTGTAATTTACCCTATTTATAATAAATGAGATAGTTGGTAGAACTTGAAATGATTTAATCATATGGAATATAAAAGTGTGATATTATTTTAATTACAATAAGCTTTTGTGAATTACATATTGTGAGTTAAAAAATGATATATCACATAATAAAACAATGAACTTTAATCATGTATGTTACAAAATCAACTCAGGAATTCACGAACTGGAGCTGATATAATACAAACTAATTGTTATTTTGTTAGGAATGAAAATGCCATCTAATTGGGAACTACCAGTAGCTCCCACTAAATAAAATGGAATGTGGATTATATTTGGGGATGCACATAAGGTAATCGATGTTGGGGGATTGAATATTTTTTTCCTTCTAAGGGTGTTATTTCTAAAAATGAACGAAGTGTAAATTTCCTTATTTGAAGGAATCATTATTCTGAAATGGATTATTGTGATTTATTTATGATTTCATGAGATGCTTAGTATATTTTGACATGTTATAATCATATAGTATATTAAAAAATGCGTTACTATTTTACAATAAACCTTTGTGAATTGCATATTGTTGATTAACATATGATCTACCTCAAAATAAAACAATGAAATTTAATGAGTTTTTATCACTTGTGCCCCTCTGAGATCTCGCAATTTCAGTTATGCCCCTATCTTTTTGATAATATCAGTTGTGCCCCCACTTCTTGCTAATATATCACTTGTACTCCTCGGGTTAGTGACCGTCCATAACTAACACAAACGGACATTAACTTCAAGGACACAGATGTAATTAAATTAAAAAAAGGGACAGAAAAGTCCTCCTCCTCCTCCGTCTTATTCCTCCCTTATCTTCCTCCTCTTCCATCTTCTTCCTCTTCCTCTTCTCCACCTCCTCGGCCACCCGCACCTCCCTCCCCCACATCTCGCCAGCCGCCATCAGCAGCTGCGACCCCACCTCGCTCATGCCAGCTCCAGTCTTCCCCAGGTCGGCTCCCCCCCTTCTCCTCCTCCCTTAGCTTCCCCCCACCGCCACCAGGCCAACCTTCCCCCCTTTCCTCTGCGCACCTCCTTCGACGCCATGTACCCCACTGTGCTCACCACCTTCGTTGCCTCTAGCACCACTCCGCGCGCCTGCACCTGTGTGAGCCTGACGTCCCCAAGCCTTCCCACCATCTCCCTGAAGGATACGAGGAATCCTCAAGCGCATCACGGAAGCATGATGATCGCTTCTCATGCGATCGGGACGACTAGTCGCATTAGTCACTAGATGCAGCAGAATTTAATATTTTTAATTAAATGATGAAACTACATGATCACAAGAACATTTCTTGGATCGTTTCATCAAACCAAAAAGTATTAGAAATACCTCTTGAAACGTGGTTGCGATCACGAGATCTCTAAGACAAGAGATCCTCCTGACTCAAGTCCGATCAACAAAGATGGCACTTGTGGACGCGATGATGAGACGTGTTCCTCCCGCAATCCTCGATGAAGATCCAATCCTTGAATCTCTTGATTTTGTCCAACGAAATCTATCGATAGAGATCCACAAGCAATCGAAGCGACAACGAACTAGCGTGGAGGTGATTGCTTCTTCCCTCAAGGCACAAGGTGGACGACCAACTTAGAGAGAGAGAGAGGACGAGGATGAGAGAGAGAGAAAAGAGTAGGCGTGTACAACTCTTGATATTGTGTACCTTGTAGAGGCTAGGGTTGCCCTCTATTTATATTAGTTTGGAAGTGCATGGATCACAATCCATGGCATATACAAAATCAATGGTTAGATTGATATGTATATTAAATCAATGGCCATGATAATTATTGTTCGAAAACAACAACATATTAATTTACTTTAAATTAAATATATGTTGTATTATCATCAACATAATTTAATTCAATAAATAAATCAATAATCACAAGATAATGATATGATAATTAAAAAGATAATTATCCACCTTTTAATTAAAAAGATAATTGTTGTTTGGTGGATTATCTTCTTTTTAATTTATATCATTATCTCTTACTTATCTTGTAACATTATCCACTAAATTAATTCCAAATCAATTAGTGTATATTTATTGCAAATTATCCACTAAATTAATTCCCAATTAATTAGTGAATATTTCAATCATGCTTCAATCATGCCATTGAAAATATGTGAATCATATTCACAGCCCAAACTAAATTATATATTGCATTTCCAATTAATTGCTTAATGTGAAACCAATTCACATTAACAATTAACAAATGCTATTTACAAAGGTGCTCTCTCTCTCTCTCTCTAATGTATTATAAATCACATTTATAATATGTACATAGATATTATGGATAGCACTAACCACAATCTGCATTTTTTTGATAATTAAATCCTATTTAATTATCTTGGATAATCATTCTCATAATATGAATCCCATTCATATTATTCTTGATAATTAAATCTCATTTAATTATCATCCTCTTGTTGCTTGGATACATAATTCATCAAATGAATTATTCTTGAACCCCTTCAAGAATAACGTGCTTTCTCCGTAGATACTTGAAGATAAGGACATGGCGATTGTATTGTTCCACGTATAGTGACTTGGATGTTGAGATCTCATCTCAAATCCAGATCTTACGTACCTCCCACAGATGCTTGATTCAATCAATACCACAAATGTAATCTTCTCATTGCATCTGAATCTCATTCAGACCAATGTCCAATACTTGGACCAAGATCAGATTGCTTCTCTACTTAGAGGAGTCACTAAAATCCAGACCTGTTTCATCACTCCCTCGGAATGGAAGCATCATGGTTATACAATCGTTTATGATCACATCACCCTCAGGTATTCCCAATACCTACTGGAAGACCTATGATCAACCTGAAGATTAAGATCAATTTTACACTGTCTTCTTCAGGGTTTGATCACCAAGTTTCTCAATCTTGGTCATTGGGAATTGGTATTAATCATATGCTTTCCCAAAGCATATATCATACTTCAAATTCTTGTCATGCTTCCGAAGCACGACGACCATGCATGGAATTTGATCGGTCCCAATACCTCATGAGTGAGCTCATGTCTTCCGGTTCGTAAGTGAACCTGTATGATCCCTTTGAGAGATCGTATTACTCATATGCCCTTACATGCACACTAGCGCGCCGGTGTATAGACCTTGGTTAGGTCATCAACCTATTGGTCTGCCAAATGTACACACTCAGACATATAGTAACACATCTGTCTCCGGTCAGAGGATGTGTGCCTATGTTGTGACAGCATTCAACATAGGACTTAGGTCATCTCGATCTCGTTAAGTCAACCCTTTGACCTAACTAATATGACACCTCCGAATCACTATTCCCATGCAGAGGACCTGCATCAAGAGGTCGGTCAGATATCAGCCTATGTGAGAAAGGATTGCCATCTCCTACTCAGGCTGGAGATCATCTCTTAATAATAATTTGGCGATGCTTGATGAGTCCTCAATCTAATCCTTTAGATATTTATCCAAGCACCAGCCTCTATGATTCAATTATTGAATCAACATCTGTATGATCATCAAGATGGCCATGGTACATAACCCTAATTGTACAGAGGGACCTATTAAGCAAATTATTTATTCTTCATTTCAGATTAGGGAATGATATGTGCAATAACATTTATTGCATAATGGCTCGCCGTGGGCTCGCATGTCCAACACTCCCCGCCCGAACACCTCTCCCTCCGCCCCAAGGTCATCCCCCCGCTCGGGCGCCTCCCCCTCCGCCCCGAGGTCTTCCCCTCTGCCCCGCACGCTTCTCCCTTGCCGCGAGGTCCTCCGCTTGCCCCCACACCTCCACCCAGCCTGGGCGCCTTCCCCTCTGCCCCAAGGTCTTCCCCTCTGCCCATGCACGCCTCTCCCGTGCCGCGAAGACCTTTGCCTACCCCCATACCTCCACCCAGCTTCTTCCCCTCCATCGACGGTGCCCCTCCGTCGCACCGCCCTCCAAAGCCCGCGGGCTCCAGACTGCAGCTGTCGCACCCCCGCGACTCCAGCACACCGCCTGCCCAGGCCGTTCTGCGCCCACATCAACGCAGCCCAGTGCCGCACGTCCTCCGCGCGGGCGCACGATCCACCTCTACGATGCCAGCTCCGCCGGGGGCCCTCCTCCTGTGCCTCCGCGCGCGGAAGCCCCCATCTGCAACCGAACTGTTCCGCCCTCCGCGCCAGCGGTGACGCCAACCTCCCAGATGCTCTGATTTTATTCTGACCATAATACCCTTCTTAACCTCACCATGGTTTGAATAAACCATGGTTATTTTAATTTTTTGATAGTCAATCTGACGGAAGGGCACAAGTGATGATGGAGAAAGAAGTGAGGGGCACAACTGATATTACCAAAAAGATAGGGTATAACTGATATTGCGATATCTCGGAGGGGCACAAGTGATAAAAACTCAAATTTAATCATGCATGCTAGAAAACAATTGTGCAATTCACAAACTGGGGATGATGTGAAATACAAATAATTATTTTTTTCTTAAGAATGAAATACCATCTATTTAAAGATAAAAAAAGCCGACTTAGATTCTGGCCTATGTGCGAGGTCTTTGACTTGAATATATAGAAATAGGGGGCCTTGATCAGCCTTTTGCGAGGACTGCCTCTCTCTGCCTCGATTTCCCTTCCTTCTTACCTGCTCTCTGTCCCCACCTCTTCCTCATTATCCGAACTCCACTCTATTGGACTCGAAACTATCGCGAACCGGACGAGTTAGATGGTTCAAGTATGGATTCGTCTGCTGAGGCGATAGACTTTGGGGAGCCGACCGTGTACCACGAAGCAAGCTACGGAGTAGCCAATCTATCTCTTAGAACTGATGAGGAAAGATGCCCTTACCGATTCGAGATCTCTATCCCCTGAGGCCACTTCTCTTGGGACTAGCGGTCGGTGCTTGTCGTGACCCCATTTCCCGGGCCGTCGGATCCTCCCATATCCGGATCTGGTTACTCAGCAATAATTTATTCAACGATCACAACTAACATTCAGAAATAGACTGCAAATAAAAATACTCAGAAGAAAGTATTCCAACACTTTTCCATTCACAAAATTAAGTTCAGATGATACACTGTCCGACTATAACCATTTACATGTACATCAGCTTGAAAGGAAAGTATACAAAAGATTACTAACTACCTTAAAGAGTAAAGCTATTGTGGTTGGCTGGATGTCTAGTATGTAAGCTGGATGAATTTTTTTTAAAATCCTTGTGATGGCTCACCGATACCTGTTGGCTTTTCCATAAATCATAGGATAAAAAAATTAGCGAATGCTAAGTAACGAAGAAGAGAAAAGCAAACAAATTGTGTAATTTTTCAAAACTTGATATCACAAAAATTTCATTCCTTTTCATTAATTTAAGTTCTATTCCTTTCTATTCCACATCAGAGATTAGTCTAGGAGAACCCCACCATTCTTGGACTCCGAAGCTGTGGACACTTCGGAATTGGAGATTGTGTTGATCTTGGTAAGCTTATGCGGCCGCACGTCGCCTCAACCAATCCTCCAATACTACCATGACAATTTCCTTTTCTTTTATTAAACAGGGTCTCAACCCTCAGCCTGGAGAAACAAATGAGCACACCATCCTCGATGACTCGGTTGCTTAAAACCTCAGGCTAACATTTAATCATATAACCTAGCGGCTTTAAATACATGTTATCGTGATTTAGCCGCTATTGAACCACTCGTGCCTCCACATGGCACGACCACATCTTCCGTCATTCAACCCGACGATATTGGCTCCCGGTACCACGCATTGCAAAACATTCATTTCATACGCACTTATCATAACAGGCCAACCGTGTGCCATCTAGGTAGGGAAACGTCAACACGGGTTCCTTTCGATAAACCTATAGGTTGCATGCCCGACCTATAGTTCTACTCCCAGTCATCCTTAACGTGACACACGATCCTTTTCAGGATCAAACTCAAACCACATCAATTCCCATGATGTAATTCTTTCGTTAAGTCTTCGATTTGGTACTCACACACACACACACACACACACACACACACACACACACATATATATATATTATTCATAACCATATAAATACTCGTATTTATGCCTATTTTAACTCCTAAATCCTAACTTTCAGAGCCAACGCATCAATTTGATGCGTAAACCTTATTTTAGTAGGAATCACAAAGCAATTCTTCAGACTTTTTCAAAAATAGCCAAAATTAGGGTTCTTCATAGCAAAGAACACAAAATCAAGAATTTCAATAATTTCGTATGAAAACCCAACAGCAAAAGGAAGGATTTCGTTACCTAATCAAGCTCTCTCTCGTGTATGTAAGGCTTTATCGTATTTCATTTTTAGAAAGGCTATTTTAAGGCTCCTACAAAGATCGAATTTTATTTTCGTATCAAAACGCTAAGAACATGTCAAGAACGCGAAGAACGAACAAAGAACGCGAAGAACGTGAAGAACACGAAAACGTCAAGAATATATTTTCTCTTAAAATTTTGGCAGAGTTTCCCCTTATATCGGAACATATTTCTCGGAAAATTTCGGCAGAGTTTCCCCTTATATCGGGATATATTTCTCGGAAAATTTCGGCAGGGTTTCCCCTTATATCGGGACATATTTCTCGGAAAATTCGACAGAGATTCCCCTTATATCGGGACATATTTCAAAATAAAAACGAAAAGAATTTCCTCTATAAAATCAATCGAGAAAAATAACAACGAAACTGAAAGAATACACTCAACAACAAGAGATGAAGAACCGGTAGGCACTACACATCTTAGGTGAGTGAACGTGTGACGAATCACAGGTTCACTGACGTGCATAGCCACCCGCACCTAAGTAGGGTGTTACACAAATTTCTCCTCGAACCACAACAGGAAAACGAATCGGAAAGAAAGATGAATCAGGAACAAAACTTGGAAGAACAAGAGTATGAATTGAAAGCCTAGCTTACGAAGCAAACTAAGAGAGGATCATACATTTCTCCTCCTCGTTCTCCCGGCAGTGCTTCGCTAGTGCTCCTCCCTCGCCTCCCACTCCTCCTCCCAACCTCTCGACCCTAGCCCTTGGGGTGGTGGTGGTAGTGGAAGTAGTAGAGAATGAATGGGTAGGGAGGTCTATTTATAGGCCTCAGAAAACCACTAACCATGGTTAGAAAACCATGGTTTAGACCTTAACCATGGTTTAGTGGCCCATGGTTTTGGCCCATGGTTTTAGCCAAAACTTATCCCAACCTTGGGACTTAAGTTAGAACATTCTAGAGGATTCTAGATTCGCTAATGATGCTTAATTAACACTAATCGTGATTAACTTTCACTAATCGCGATTTAACTTTCGTGGCTTACGCTTATCTTTTGCTAACTATTGATTAGTGTTTACTAATGATAATTAACGATTTTCAATCCGTCATTAGTTTCTTTAAATCATGTTTAATTAGTCTTAATGACAGTCATTATGGGTTAATGACATCTTAGCCTTCCTTACTTCTCTTTCTTCCGAAAATCATAACAAATCGAAACGAAGTCGGATTCACACAAAACAAATTCAGTTGGTTTCCTCTTGACGAGCCGGATCTTATTATATAGGATCTGAGATATGCCAAGTTCAAAGCTTTACGATTATAACAACCTTAAAGAAAGTCTCGTCCTCGAGACTAGAAATGCAGGCATAACAACCTTAAAGAGGATTGAAACCATAACAACCTTAAAGAGAATGAATGTCCTGTCATTTATAATGAACATATACATAATACATAATGTTATCATTCAAACAAGTGCGGGTATTTCTCTCTCAATTCTACCTCAAGTTCTCATGTGGCTTCTTCAAACTCTTGGTTCCGCCATAGTACTTTAACTAGAGTCACCTCTTTGTTTCTCAACTTCTTGATATCCCTTTCAAGTATTTGCACATGTATTTCTTAGTATGTCAAGTCTGGCTCAACATGTAATTCATCGTAACTTATCTTATGCTCTGGATCCCTAATGTACTTTCTCAGATTTGATACATGAAATACATCATGTATTGCCGAAAGATGTGGAGGAAGTGCAAGTCTATATGCCACTTTTCCAATGCGCTGAATAATTTCAAAGGGACCCACGAACCTGGGTGCTAACTTCCCACGCACGCCAAACCTCTGGACACCCTTCATAGGTGATACTTTGAGAAATAAAAAGTCACCTACCTCAAATTCAAGGTCTCTTCGCCTGGTATCAATATAACTTTTCTGGCGACTCTGGGCAGTTAATAGTCTTTTTCTAGCAAGTTTTACAGCTTCCCGTGTCTCTTGAAGTCTATCTGAATCATAAAGGTTCTTTATTCCGACCTCTTCCCAACACAAAGGAGTAGTACACCTTCACCCATATAGTGCTTCAAATGATGCCATGCGAATACTTGTATGGTAACTATTGTTGTAGGTGAATTCTGCAAGAGGCAAATGTTTAATCCACGATCCCTTCCATTCTAAGGCACATACTCGTAGCATATCCTCGAGTGACTGAATCGTACGTTCTGACTGACCATCTGCTTGTGGATAATATGTTGTACTCAAGCATAGTTGTGTACCTAAGGCTTTCATGAAGTTCTCCCAATAATGTGAGGTGAATTGTGAATCTCGATCAGAAACTACTTCCTTCGGGATACCATAGAGGCGAATCACATGTGTAATATATAACTCAGCAAGTTGGTCTGGAGTGAAAGATAAGCTTATCGGAATGAAGTGTGCTACCTTTGTCAGACGATCTATTATAACCCAGATACTATCTTTACTACCAGTCGTCTGAGGTAGGCCAGTAACGAAATCCATGGAAATGCTTTCCCATTTCCATTCAGGTATAGGGAGGGCTTGGAATAATCCCGGTGGCTTTTAGTGTGAAGCCTTTACCTGCTGGCAAGTGAAACATGAATTCACAAACTCAGCAACATCTTTCTTCATTCCGGGCCACCAGAAGTATGAATGAAGATCCTTATACATCTTCGTAATTCCTGGATGAATAGATAATCTAGAATAATGAGCTTCACGTAAAATATCTTTCCTCAGTTCAGGTATGTCTGGTACACAAGCTCTGTGATGGTTATATAGTAACCCATCTTGTATCTGGAATCCCTCTATCTCATTCTTCTCAAGTTGTTGTTTCAAGTCTTTAAGGACTGGATCATCCTCCTGTCCTTTCTTTATTTTATCCCAGATCTCTGGTTTGTATCGATGAGGAATAGTTATAGTATCAACACTACTATCAAATGGTTTCCATTCACTTAACGTTGATAGTAAACCCCAGAAGTGGATAGCACTCACTAACCCAGGTGAATAAGTTCTTCTGCTAAGGGCATCTGCTACGCGTTCCCCTTATCAGGGTGGTAGGAGATAGTGCAATCATAATCTTTCAACAACTCTAGCCATCGTCTCTGTCTCATATTGAGCTCCTTTTGATCAAACAGATATTTCAAGCTTTTATGATCGGTGAAGATTTCAAAAGTAATACCATACAAGTAATGTCTCCATACCTTTAAAGCGAAAACTACGGCAGCTAATTCAAGATCATGTGTTGGGTAGTTCTTCTCATGTGTCCTGAGCTGTCGTGATGCATACGCAACTACCTTACCATGTTGCATAAGAACCACCCCAAGTCCTTCTTTAAATGCGTCAGTGTACACTGTAAACCCTTCACTCCCGGAGGGTAGAGTAAAGATTAGTGCAGATGTTAAGCATTCTTTAGGTGTCTGAAAACTAGCTTCACATGTATCAGACCATAAGAATGGAACCTCCTTCTGAGTTAGTCTAGTAATTGGCAATGCTATTCATGAAAAGTCCTTCACGAATCTTCTATAATATCCAGCTAATCCCAGAAAAGATCGTATTTCTGTGACAGTCTTCGGGTGTTCCCAACTCATCACTGCACTAACCTTTGTAGGATCAACTGATATACCTTCCCCAAAAATAACATAGCCTAAGAAAGATACTTCAGATAGCCAGAAGTCACATTTGCTATATTTAGCATACAGTTTGTTCTTCCTTAGAGTTTCAAGTGCCTTCCTGAGATGATGTTCATGCAGATACTTATCCTTGGAGTAAATAAGCACATCATCAATAAAGACTACTACAAAGTGATCTAAGAACTCCTTGAATACTCTATTCATGAGATCCATGAAGGCTGCTGGAGCATTTGTTAGTCCAAAAGGCATAACTAAGAATTCATAATGCATGTATCTAGTTCGAAAAGCCGTCTTGGGAATATTTGTATCTTTAGTTTTCAACTAATGGTAACCAGATCTTAAATCAATCTTGGAATACACAGTTGAACCCTGTAACTGATCAAAGAGATCATCTATTCTTGGTAGAGGATACTTGCTCTTTATTGTCCTCTTGTTTAGTTGTCTATAGTCAATGCACAACCGCATCGAGCCATCCTTTTTCCCGACAAATAAGACAGGTGCACCCCATGGTGAAGTACTAGGACGAATGAATCCTTTATCTCACAGTTCTCGCAACTGTACTTTAACTCTCGTAACTCAGCTGGTGCCATCCTATACGGAGGGATAGAGATAGGTTGAGTATCAAGCATAAGAGAGATTTCAAATTCAATCTCTCGTTCAGGTGGTAATCCAGGTAGTTCCTATGGAAATACATCAGGAAACTCGCACACTATAGGTACATCTTCTATCATTCTTTCTGACCCTGATGTAGTGGATACATAAGCTAAATAACCTTGGCACCCTTGCTCTAATAACTATTGTGCCTTCAATGTAGAGATATATTTGATATTATCATTGGATGTCTTTCCAATGAATTGGAACTCTATCGAGTTAGGAAGGTGAAACGTTATTGTCTTCTGGAAACAGTCAAGACATGCATGATGCCTTTCTAATCAATCCATTCCTAGTATAAGATCAAAGTCCTCCATTTCGATTAGTAGTAGTGAAATAGGTAACTGATGTCCTGCTATCAGTATTATACAATTATCCAGGATTTCTCGGATTATAAATACTTGTCCTCCTGGTCCCTTGATCAGGTAGGACTGTTGTACTTCTACTGGTATCTTACCCGAGGCGGGTACTAACCATCGAGCAATAAATGAATGTGACACACGAGAATCAAATAAGGCATGTACTGAAAAGCCATGAATAGTAATAATACCTCGTACGACTGTGCCTGAGTGGTAGGCTTGTTCCTCAGTAATTGCATTTAGCTGGCCATTAGGAATAGGCAAGCTAGAACCCGCAACATTTTATGGTGGTTGTTGTGTAGGAGACGCTCCATGTGAGCCCCGACCTCTACCATGTCTTCCTCTGTGTGTTGCTTCATTGCTCGAGGTGGATGTTATACTGTTAATTGGGGTTGATTTAAACCCTGAACCTCTCAACTTCGGACAATCTTTCTTGATGTGGCCTTCCTGATGACAGTAAAAACACACACGTGCTCCTGTTTGAGCTGAAGATCCAGCAACAGAGGTGTTAACTCCTGCTGCTGAGTCGCGAGGATATAGTGGAGGTCTAGAGAAACCCTTTCTTCTTGATAATTCCTGACCCGATGTCTGTGGTGAGCTTATATTGGAACCGGCTGGATGATAGAGACGATCTCTACGATTATAATGTGCCTTGCTTTTGGATGTTCCACCATTATAGTGGAAACTTCTTCTTTGGCGGTTTTCATCCCTCTCCATCTCAATACGAGAGGCGATGTCCATTGCTTCATCTATGGTTGTGGCTCTAAAACCAACAAGCTTTTCTCGTACATCTCCCTGAAGACCATTAACAAATTTGGTAAAACACTCTTGTGGTGAAACTTCTAGAGCTGGTGAGTACCGTAGTAGCTCAGTAAAGTGGATACGATAATCTCGTACGGTCTTAGAACCCTGATTCAGAGAAGCCAACTCTCTCCTCTTTAATTCTTCCCAATAAGAGGGACAGAAGTGAGCTCGGAACCTCTCTTCAAAGATATCCCATGGAACAGGATTTGCTAACTTCTTGGAAATTGCTCTCCACCATCGTCGTGCATAATCTACTAGGGAGTAATCAGCAAAGTGCACCCAGGTGTCAATGGTGCATGGATTATCCTAAACATCCTAGTAACGTCATCGAGCCATAACTCAGCCTCAGAAGGTGTCTCTACACCTTTGAATCGAGGAATTTTTCCCTTTCGGTAATATCTAGTAATGTTTGGTATCTGATGAGCCGAAAATTCGATCAATCCGGATCAGATAAAAATAATCACTCTCGGGTCGTTGCAACCCGGATCGATAGATATCTCAGCTCAAGAATTATAAATTCTAAATGAAAAATAAAAGAATGTCTTGTTTTATCATGTCTTATTTTTATAACACTTATTTTTATTTTCATATCAGATGTTGGATTGATAATCAAATAATGATCTGGGGAATATGATCTTTACGTATTAATCATATACAACAAATCATTATTACAGCTAGTAATTATAGATATTTCAATATCTATATATGGGTCTTTTCCACTTTTCTTTTGAATTTCGACACAAAAAGCATCATTATCATGTAATAATTCAAATAAAAGAAAACATAATATTATATATATATGAGATATATATGAGCCATAAAATATCCCCACAAGAATTCATAAGAAATCCGTCATATTTTCTTTATTCGATATCTTTAAAAATACAAACAGAAAAGAGATAACAGGCTCATTACATTAAAAATATATATGGGAATGCCTATAAATTAAATAGTTGAGCGTGAGAGCCAAATGAATCGAAAGATTCATGTTTGGTTCGGGAGGAGAATATGCTACATGGGTCGTGAGTGGGAACTTAGTTTCTGTTTGGGTATGCGCCCTTGGATTGCTGTTGCATATTCAGCTCCTGTTGCAGTTGCTACTGCTGTTTTCTTGATCTACCCTATTGGTCAATGAAGTTTTTCTGATGATATGCCTCTAGGAATATCTGGTACTTCCAACTTTTCTCGAATCGGCTCATTCAACGGTCCGAAATATAACAATGTAACAAAAGAACCAATTAAAAAAGATCTCACAATTCCAATTAGAAATTTGTTGGGCCTTTTGGGTATTACTGTACCTAAAATCACGAATTTTTATTCACCTTACCATTTAATAACTCATAATCAGATATTGGTAAAGAAATATTTACTACTTGACAATTTTAAACAAACTTTCCAAGTACTTAAATATTGTTTAATGGACAAAAATAGGAAGATTTATAATCTCGATCCACACAATAACATTATTTTGAATCCATTGGATTTGAATTGGCACTTTTTACATCATGATTATTGTGAGGAATCATCCCCAATATTTATTCTTGGACAGTTTATTTGTGAAAATGTATGTTTATTCAAATACGGACCACACATAAAATCCGGTCAAGTTCTAATTATTCATGCGGACTATTTAGTAATAAGATCCGCTAAACCTTATTTGGTCACCCCAGGAACAACAAGATCTCGTGCATTGGAACCCACGGTTATGGACCCGAATCCGTTAGTATGGAACATTTTCTTTTCCAAGTGAAATCCCCTAGTATATGAAAGAATGAAAAAGTGCTTTCGTTGTTGTGGAATAAGAAGCCTTCGTATCTTAATGCATGTATTTAATTTATTCGGAGCTATTAAAGCGGGATCCACTTTTTGGGGAATATGAGTCGAAGCAATAACAAGAATATTTCTAGTGGAACATCTTTTATAATCCCTGGAGAGATAGTTCACTAATAGACCAAGGGATAAATAATTCGACTCATTCACATACAGATCATGAATGTTTGGAATCCATATTATGCAAGGAGACATTGCTTTTGCTAATTCGAATTGAAGGGTGATATCAAATCGGTCTACCAAACAGAGAAATCAAACAAGAAAAGCAAATAGTGGCCCTGTCTATGAGATTAGCCTGGTGTAGCACCCAGGGTCGGACTCAAGGAGCACGAGTTGGCCTTGCGGCCTACGAAGTAGTCAATAATGAATATAAAGCAAAAACAAATTTTTTGGCAGTTTTTAATATTTTTATTTTTTTTGGATTTTTAATTGAAGGAAAATAATAAAAACGTAAAAACAATCACATTCAACTAATTATTTAAATGCTCAAAAATGGTCCAAAAATTCCAACAAAAATATTTTTAGGTTTTATGGATTTTTTACTATTTTTGGTGAATTTTTGAGGATTTTATAATTTTTATGGAATTTTCTAAAATCAAAGAAGGCAGCAAAAACACAACACTGTCCAGTCAGGCTTGGAGGACCAATTTAAAATATAAAATGGTCCTAAAAGAGCCCGGAGGTATTTTTATGAAAAGTAGAAGTAATGAAGAAAATTCAGGAAAAGAGTTTATTATTTTTGGAATTTTCTATGATTTTTTATAATTTTTATGATTTTTAAGGGTTTTTCAATTTTTAGGGTTTTTATATATCCAAAAATAGCCAGCATATAGAAATTCAAACACATGAAACTTAACAGCTCCTAATTTTTTTAGAATTTTTGAAAGAGTTTTAATATTTTTTGGGGATTTTGTAATCTGAACAGACAGAAAAATAAGGGTTTTTGAATTTTTAAAATAATAAAACGACTCAAAAATGTACCCAAAAATTATGGAAAATTTTACACAGTGGCAGGAGACACGTGTCCAATTTTCACAAAATTTGGGTTGAATTTGATATTTTATTTAAATCCAACAAAAGGCCACAATGTACAGGGACCTAAATGCGAGGAAAATAAGTTCAAGGGGCTGAAATGTAACAATTTCAAGAAACTGGGGGTCCCTTGTGAAAAAATTCCAAGTTCTCACGCGCAAGGCACGTGTTCTGGGCATGGAGGGACTTATATGCAATAAAAATTACTTCCGAAGACTTAATAGCAACAGGTGCTAAAAGTTCAGGGAAGATATTGCAAAATGTCCAAACAATTCAGCACATGTTCAATAAACGCATTCACAGGGGTATAAGTACAAATACCAAGAAGTATTTTTCATTTAATAACAATTCCAAACAGTAGATTACAATATGCAAATTCTCCACAAAAATCACGTGACAATGCACGTGTTCCACGTAGACAGGGACGAAAATGCAAATACAAGAAAGCTCAAGGTCCTAAGTGCAAATGTTACAAAATAAAAACAACGGAATAAAATATTTACAGGACTAAATTCTAAATGCAAAGAAAAGAGGTCCTAAGTGTAATTTACCCTCGTTATTAGTGATCGACGGGGAAGAGAATGCCATGTGTATATCGAACGGTGGAGAGCAGCTGGCACCTCTTCGTGAGATCAACGCTCCAGATGAGCTCCTAATCGAAATCCGACTGTCGAGGGTGCCCGAAGAACAAAGGGTCGAAATCAAAACTGGGGAGTGGCTCGATCCGACGGTGATGGAGGATCCTGTATGAACTGGTCGTCGGCGAACTTCGCGCGACCGATATGCGTTGTAGGAACATCCTCCGACGCTGCTGAGAAGTGGAGAAGAAAGCCCGTGCCAGTCCGCAGCTGTTGAACTGCTCCGATGATGACAGGGAGCTCTAGAGAGCTCCAGCGAAGGTGAAGAACTGAAGCACATGTGCTCTATTGTTCCGACCTCCAAGTGAGGTCGTTTTGACCTGCTGCCTGCACAGGAAGAAAAAGGGGTCGAGGGCAAAATGACTCGACCTGGTGAGGAGCGAAATGGATGGTTGGATGAGTCGTGGCATGGTCCTCCGGTGAAATGGTGGCGGAGGAGGACGGTAGCCCTACTCCGGGGCGAGACAGGGGGGTGGATGGGTGAAGAAGGTGGAGAGAGTTCTGGCGAAGGTGGTGGTGTGGTTGGGTGGACAAATGGACGGTCGGAGGTGGATGAATTGGTCGGCGACATTGGCGGAGCAAATTGGGGGAAAACCTAAATTAAGCTAAACTACAAGCTGAAGAAACTACCTGGCGGATGCATTCGATTGTGCTGGAGCTCCGGGGGTTATGGCCTCAAGGGGTCGTCGCGTCCTGAGGCTTCGCGCGCTCGCGGCGGCGCACGGCGGCGGGAAGCTGCCGAATCAATGGCTCCCGGCTACTCGAGCCTCACTGCTACTCGCCTCCATGCTGATGTCACCCTGGAGAAGACGAGGAGGTCACTGATGTCGAGGGGGAGGACCAGAGATGGCTAGAATTGCGGCTGAAGATCGAGCTTTATACACCTGCAGGTCCGAGAAGAGAGGGTCGGGCATGAATCCGTGAAGCGCGGATCCCCAGGCGGGTGTGTCGGCAAGGATCTCGGATGCAAGAGGAACGAATGGGACCTGGGGTTTAGTGATTTGGTGTTCGGATCAAGGCACGATAATTGGGAAAAATCGGATCAGGCGCCAGATCCGCGAGAGAAGGGTCCGCGGGGGAGAGTTGACCGGGGGTCAACAATCCCCCGTGGACCAACAGGAATCCAGGAATTATTAAAGAT